>JAPMOR010120532.1:37045-61827 GCA_026543865.1 Argiope aurantia | reverse complement strand
ATAACTATTCTTATAAGTGGTAAATGAAGTTTCATTACGGTGCATATTACGTATTTATATATTCTTGAAATGAATAATACTTTCCATGGCAAATTTCCTAAAGCATCTACAATTTAATAATATGTTCATGTATTTTAAACTGGTTTGATCTTAATATATTTGAAAGAAATACAAAAACTATCGTCCTTCTTATGATGCCATAATTAATTGTTTTTATATAATTATACATATTATTTCAAATAATATACATAAGAAGACTTTCCCTATTGTTATAGCCAGATATTGATGGAACATTAGATATGAAGCCGTCTTTTTTCACGCATTGCATAACAATTAACAGAAAATTATTTGCAAATATCATTCATTCTATATACTCAATAGAGAAAATAAAACCTTTCATATAGATCAGATAACTTAATACCCTATAAATATTGACTTTAGAATTGTCTAGAATGTTTTTACAGCCTATATTCACTAAAGTTAAAATCAGAATTTTATGAATAAATATATTAGTCTGAATATTTCAGTACCATACACTTATATTTGAACATCTTAAGTGTAATATCAGTTTTAACTGTATTTACGCAAGTATGTAATATAGATTTACTTTAACAATGGCTCAATAATCATTCATTAGCACTTTTTTTAGTTTTATAAAGTCTAACAGATACCTGAGATCCTTTTGAAAATAATTTTTCATAGCCTTTTTTTCGAGTTAATTGCAGTCCCTGCTTTTAACTCTATGAATAGATTGAAATAATAGCATTCTGAATATATCGCTTTTTTTAAAGTTTGAATAGAAGAAAATAAATATCTGATAAATTGAGAATCATATGTTGATCTAAAATCTCCTGTGAACAATGAGCTTCTTGAAAATAATTATAAAATTGATAAAAGTTTAATAATAGTCGTATAAAAATATTACATTTTTTCCGTTAACAAAAATACACTTTTTCTATAGCTTGTTTTGTTATCAGCTACTGTTAAACATTAAACGATAATTAAAGGTACGATCTTTCCCATATGTTAAAATAATATTACAGAGAAAACTTTTCAAGTGAAGAATATCATGTGTGCTTAACCCATCAGCACACGCACGGGTCTTTTTGCCCCCTCCAATCATTTCTTTTTTATTTAGACATTCTAAGAAATTGTAAAAGTGCGTACATGCTACTCCTATGTCTTCATGGAGGAGCTAGAATAAGAAGATTTAAATAATAGAAAAAAATGAAACAATGAATCTTATTTTTTACAGGAGGTTTGGAGTCAAATTGACCCCTTCGTTTGCTAAAGTTTCAGATTCTTTTAATGTTATGGCTATGGCAGTGAGAAGCACAGATTCAAATATCTTTTCGAAGGACTTCATATAGATAGATAAAATGATGATTGCTCATATTTTTCATACAATCATGAAATATCGGAAAGCGCACTTCATACAGAATCAGAACAAAATGCAAATTCTGAATACTCTAAAAAATTTACTCGAGTCCTTTCCTGCTAGAAAAATCCTTATATAAAATGTATTCCTTTGTAATATGAATAAGTTC
Source organism: Argiope aurantia (assembly GCA_026543865.1). NCBI lineage: Eukaryota > Metazoa > Arthropoda > Arachnida > Araneae > Araneidae > Argiope > Argiope aurantia. Next base: position 60,280 of record JAPMOR010120532.1, on the reverse strand, counting down.
TAATATGAATAAGAATAAATGAATTATTTTAATAATTTATTTATTCTGAATGAGGAATGAAATAGTATTTTTTGAGTATGGATATAAAAATAAAAGAACAAAGTTATGAATTTTGAATGATGCATGTTTATGCTTCTCCCCCCCCCCCCGAAAAAAAAAACTCTAACGTAAACTAGTTGTAAAATACAGATTTTTTTTTAATTTCTCCCAATATTTTTATACAGGAAAAAACTACGTATATTTAAAATAATAAGTTTTATATGAATGGAATAGGGAAAAGGAAATGGATACAGAAGATATATGTAAAGAAGAGACCAATTTCAGTTCCTTTTCTTTTCTTTTTTTAATATCAAAAATAGCAATCGTATTTTAAATATATAAGAATATCTCTTTATAAAGTTTGAAACATCAATTGTTAAAATAAACTCTTCTCAGAGAGAAAAATTCGTAAAAGTAGCTCGTCATTAGCAATAATTTTCTATAAACGTCTGAAATGGCATTTTCAGAAACTTTTTGACTGGCCCTATTTTTTGCAACAATATGCTGACCGATATATTCAGTTAGTTTTGACCGATATATTCTGTCACACCGTTTCTGCTAGCTTAACTTGATTGGCATAGTACTTAGCATATGTTAGCTATAGAAAGGTGGTTAAATGTTGAATTCTGTGATAGGGTGCTTAGATTATGATGTTGAATTTCTTCCTGCATCACCTGACTTCTTGCTCAATAATTTCTATTTATGATGTAGCTTGCATTTACATGTGTATAAATGTATCCTGTACATACAGGTGGATTTTGGCGACGAATTAAGTGTCTATCCTGCTGTCACTAAAAATGAACTCTCTATAATTGTCGAAGATTTTCATTTTGCACAAGATTTTTAGATTTCAATTATTGTATTATTTGAAAAGATTTCAAAATTTAATATGAAAATAATCATGATTTAACCCCTTAATAGTCTTTTGTGTTAAGCATTTAGGATCTAACCAAGGAAACGGATGATTCGCTCAAATGCTAGCTTATAGTCTGGAAAAATGGCCTTATTCATTTATTTGAGTTTTAACATTGCGGCAAAATTTATTGACTGAAAAATGAAACTGTTCATTTATAGATAAATATAAAAGATGTATTTTTTTCAATGGTATTTTTTACTATGAGGTTGCTAAAATTTTAATGTCTGCACTTCTTTTTATTATATGCCTCTTCAAGAGCTTGCGTATTTTTTCATATTTAGGTACTTTATTTGAGGAAATTTTGCTAACTGAAGTGTATGTTTAATTGCAATGGATAAAAATATAAGAGTTTGTCAACTTTTTTGGGACACGGAGTAAATATACATATGTATAAAATTTGAAAGGCAATTCAGTGTATTTCGACAAACTATGAAAACTATGAGCGACAAAAGGAAAAGAAAATATACCAATATAGAAAATGTAATGTTTTGAACATTGGAAAAATTTAACAGATGAATAATGCTTCCCTATATCATCATACAATTAGAAAAGTGCAAAAAAATTACAGAATGCATTTTTCCAAATTTAGTTTGCACTTGCAAAAAAATATTGCAATCTGTAGACTGCTTCATTTTTACTTCCCAATTGTTTCTCAGTGTTTAAACCTATTTAAGAAAATAAGACAATAAATAACAAAAAAAAGTTAAATTGAAAAAAAAGTAAAATCAGTTTTCGTTCAATTTTTAATTATCACAGAAAAAGTTAAAAAATATTAAAAATGTGTAAATATTTTGTGAAATTGAGATTTTTATTAATTTTCTACGCGTTTACTTAGCTTTAAGTGGTTTGCAATTTTTTTAAGTTAAAATATTCAGAAACAAAAGGAAAACTAAACTTTCTTCATATTTTCTTTGTAAGTTCTTATACGTGTCAATATTTAATACCATTTCCTATCTTTTGTGATAAGAAACTTCCTTTTCTCCAGTGCGATAAAAAATTCGTGTAACAACGGTTTCTTCGAATGGATACTGAGATGAATGGCCCGTGACAACAAGTCATTTATCAGAGACACACTTATAAAAAGAACAGTATTTTTTTTTGAGAAGAAAGAGATAAACTTAGTTACACATTAACAATCTAAAGAGATAGATATAAAGATCGAACTTAATTTTCTGTTTTCTTAAACGTTTCGTATCTTAGATGTATTCCTTTTTTTGTGTGTATGCATTAAAATGTCATAATCCGCCGATTGTTACTAAATCATTATTTTTATCTAAGAAGTATTCTATAGATATATATATATATATATATAACTGGGTTTAAAAATAGTTTTATTTCATTCATTTTTTGAATTAGAACTTGAAAAATTAGTCTAGACTTTATGATTGTAAACTAATCTAACTGGACATTTTAAAAGCTAAATTTTTATATGTTAAGCATTAAAACGTCACAAATATATTGATTGTTACTAATACATTACTCTAAGTTAAATTCTATATGTTATTAAAGATTGGGTTTTGAAATAGTTTTTTTCCTTAATTTCTTAAATTGTTAGACTTTTGAAAATTCCATTTTTATGTGTTTTGCATTAAAATGTCACTAATCCATCGACTGTTACGAATTCATCAGTTTTATCTGAATTCTATATTCTTCTAAAGAACGGTCCCTTTAATAATTTATATATATATATATATATATATATATTGCTTAACTTTATGTATGTTTTTAATTCACTAAAAGATATTAAGGAAATTTTTAATATAATATATAATAAATAATAATATATAATAAAAATGCTTTATTTTGTTATTTTAAAATTTATTAATTAATAAAGTCACCAGATAATATATTATGGCAACAAATTAAACTAAAACAAACAATGTTTTTCAACAGCTTTTATAAAGTATAAAATAGCAAATTTTTGTGATTAATATATGGATGTGAAAACATATTCACGATGAACCATTACAATAAAAACTGCAAAAACTTTTATTAATGCATTACATGTAATAAATAATTTCATAATAAAATTCAAAGCAAAATGATATATATGACATATAACTAAATAATAAATTCAAAGTAAAAATGATATATATGCATAAAAGCAATATACAGACATAGGTCATTATGGAAGTTCACATCGGATATTAGGAGAAAGTTAATGTTGGATCATTGCAATGCATTACGAATGGGATTAAAAGTCAATATGCTACTAGAAGTTATATCAACGTTATAATTATTTACGTTTATGTTTTATATAACCACTAATGAAATAACCCTTTTTTACTTCTAAGAATAATATAGAAATGAAAATTTTGCCTTTGAGACTTTATCGCATCTTCTTAACTCTCTGGCTGCGTGTTCTCTCGCTGCACTTTCCAATGACAGCGTAGAAGTAGCAAAATTTGCTCAACCCGCGATTTCCGCGGGGATACATTTTTACGTCTATTTAGCTGTGCAATCCGCTCTTTTCCCGTTCACGATTTTATTTCGTCTTTCTGGTTTCATTCTGATCTGGGTTAATATATAGCGTTAGTTGTAAATGGTTCTATGTAAGCATTTTCTGTAGCACTTTGCGGGCTCTTTTCAAAGCTCAAAGATGTCTGGCAGGGAACGTTTCTCAATTTTTGAACCTATTTTGATAAAAGAATAACGCAGCTAGTGGGCTTACAAGATATTATTTCCGAATACTCGAAAAACAATTTTTATTCTTTGGGCAATACCATGAAAATATCATGAGCACAGATTTTCAATTTTCGATTTTGTATATGAGCTTTTTGCTACTCACATAAAATAAAAGAAAATTTGCTTTATCGATACCTTTTTTTGTCCACCAATTTAAACCACAATTAAACACATAAATTAATTTTTAGTAAATAGTACACAACTTAAATTTCATTTATTTAAATCATTGCATTTTTCTGCTATCGCGTTTGCAAGCATACGTATACGCAAACTTACATATGACAAACTTACAGGATTAGAAAGTCAGAATAGAAAGACAGCAATAGAAGGATTTAGTTCAAAATTTGATGCACTCCCACAAATTAAATGACAAAACTATATGTCAGATAATACGCATGCAGCTTTCTGCTTTTTGTTGTCTTTGTCGTATTTCTTTCAAAGAATTAATCCATATTTTCAAATTTGGTGTAAAAGTCATATACCAGATTTCAATAACGCATCTTCATTTGCAACATTTCATAGCTCAAAGCGTTTTTGACTTATAGTATTCGCAGACAGGAAGATAAACAGGCAGATTTAATTAAAAAGTGTGTTTTTCGAACTCAGAAGTATTTAAAACGTAGCACTATTAACACAAAATGCTTAGCAAAATTGCTGCCATATTGACCGATATTCAGAAAATCTCGTGCTAATAGGTAAATTTATGTCAAAACCTTACGTCAGAGGCTTTGATGTTTAAAATATGGTATACTCCATGCACGAGAAATTAAAAAGGCATATTTTCAAGTTTGTCGTACGCTTATTATTTCAAAATGACTCGCAAAAAAAATCCTTAAGTTTACTAGTATATTAGGAATTGATTGAATGCTATTTTCTTTAAAACGATTGCATTTTGAGAATGCTTTTTTGTAGATGCATTTTATTTAATAATAATTTGTTATAAAAGCATTACATTTAATTATTTTACTATAGTTTTGAATAAAGAAAATGAAAATTGACAGCGAAAAAATTGAACCGGAATTAAATAACGTAATTTGACTGCGTTTTTTAAAATTAAAAAAAAGCTTTTCCACTTAAAAGGAAATGGTAAATTCAGATTTTATTCATAAAGTGCACTTTAAACTTTTGAAAATATCAAGAAAATCATAAAAATCACAATATTTGAAGATATTGAAAATTAATTTAGAAATAATTGCTGGAAAATGTATTAATGTTGGGAAGGAAACTAAATTTTTGAAGACACAAACGTTTTTAATACGTGATACATGATTGCTCGTTTGACAAATAACAACCTCAATTTCAATTATTTAATTTTTATAAGAGAAAAATAAATAGAATACTGTAAAAGAATGTCTAAATAATGTAATGCTTCAAAGAGTTGTAAAGTTTGGTACAGATTATGTCTTTATATCTATCTGAAATTACAGAGAAGTATTCACACTCGATTATGCATGCGTAGTTAGTAAATAAAAAATTTTCGTTTCCTCAGTGTATAAATTCATTTTTTGTTCCCTATTTCTGAAGCCTTTAACTATAAATATGATAAAATGTCTCAATACTATCAACTATGCCCTTATAAACCAATGCAAATTTTCAGTTATTTGATACGCAATCGGCCATTATTATGAAAACATATTTTCAAAACCTTGAAAACGCTTGTAAATTAGTAATATGTAATTTTTTTCTACGTACACTAATATATCAAAATTATTTCAAAAGTTGTTAATGAAGAAATTCCAACAAAATAAAAAGGCTAAATGAATTATCTTTTTCAAACTTTTTTTGATGTAATTGAAATTCAAAAATATATTCATTAGATATTCTTGAAATTCAAAAATATATTCATTAGATATACCCTGGCCTTTAAAATTTTAGGGAATAATCTGAATAACCATTGTTGAGAGAGCAGATGACTTGAAACAGAATATAATGCTAAAGGCGATAATTATCCACGGTGCTAAGATGATATATACCCGTTTCTGAAGTGAAGGTGACTCATCCAGATAGCATTACTTTCCTTTCTAAGAAAGGAGCAGACCAATTACGCACATGATAACCAGCTCTTCACGAACTTGTGATGCTACAAGGTGCAATATAATTAATGTAATAAAGAAGTAAAAATGTAAATATATTATTAATCATTCACTGTTATTTATTTCAATAAAAGGTTTTAATAAAAGAGATTCTTATGTAAGTATTTTGTTTTAATTTGATATTTTTGAAATTGTTCTTAAATAATTGATCATTTTATGGCCACACATTATTACTTCCTCTAATCTACTAAAAAAGAAATTTAAAGAGATCCATATGGTAGTCAGAAATATCATAGTAGCTTTAGCATAGTATAATAACTTTTTACTTCATTTTAAAATTTTTCCCTTATAGCAAACTAACGAATACTTATAGACAAACAAGATGTTTAATCTCATCTCAACTTCATACAGTAACTAAAACAATTAAAAGTTTTGTTCAAGAGTAGACTTAGAAAGATAATGTGTAAAATTCATAAAATAAAAGTGAAAAGAAACTACAGAAATAAAATTAGTAACACTGCAAATTATTTTTTTTAAAAAATTGCATATGAGTGTTTTCAAAAATTTACATTGAACAGCAATATTTTAAATTTCAAATCTTAATATTTTAATTATTGTTTAGTTAAAAATTTATTTAAAATCTTGCAAATCACTTCTTAATTAACGATTTTTAACTCCTAAATACCCACATTCCTTATTAAATGGCTTTAGTCCAATAATTTGCCTTCTGGAATATTTTGAATGATTTTTTATGTCTTTCAGGTTACATCATATAATTTATGGATAATATGCCAGCCTCTAGACATTCTGAAGTTAATTGGTTGAAGACAAATGAGGATATCTTCAAATCAAATGGCTTGGAAATAGAAGCGGAATTAGCATTTCGTTTAAATTAGAATCTTGATTATTTAAAAAATAAAATATATTACTTGTTGTAAAAATTAGATTTAACTCATTCAAATACTTACTGTATAGCAATAAAAAACATTAACACTATTGACCTCAATTTATAAGAAAGGGCTTCTGTATCTTCAATCAAAAAATGTCATTAATTTTTTTAAATACATAAATTCATTTAATTCTTTAAAACAATTCCATTTTGCATTATTTTGACTTAAAAACAATAATACCTCGCAATACTGTCAATAGGCAAGTAGATAAAAAGAAAAACGAGTTAATGTATTGTTCCTTTTAAAAATCTCATCTCTGTAACAGAAGAGACAGATTAGTATCAACAATATTAAGTGACATATAGATGTTGTATATATTGTATAATGGCAATACACAGGGTTTCCTCCTTTTTTTTTTCTTAATTTTACGAGATGACATTTTCAAACAGCAAAAACCCATTAACTCATTTTCCTCTTCTTTTCGATTTGACGCTTTTAACAGTATGTGAACAAATACAAGAATTTCTATCTGCAACTAGGCGTAAAAGTAAGTAACCGGATAGCTGATATGAACAAACATCAAATGGTTAGCAAAACAGTGATAAACTTCATAAATCAGTTGTTCAGTCGTGTGCTGGATAATCTAAAGAGTTTTTTTTAATTAGTTGAGAATCTAGTTGAGATTGTTTTGCTGTCAATACTGTTTTTTTTATTCGTATGTGCTTGTTAAATAATGCATCAGATGATTTATTTCAATGACCTGCATATATTTTAAATAAAAACAAAAACGATTTTTTTTTTTTTTACTAAAAGCGTTTATTTTGCTTATTCTGAAAATAAATATGTGAATCAAGAAAAATCGTTTGCTTCTCAAAATGAATGTATGGATTTAAAATCGTCGAAATAATAGTGAATTATAATTTAATTTTTAGTTTCTTACTCCATCAAAGGAACTAAGGCTACTTGACATTTTCTTAAAGTACAAATGAGTATATTCTGATACAAAAAAAACAAAAAAAATATCAAAATATGTGATATTAAATACTGAGAGTTTGCGAAGAATTTTGCGAAACTTGGAACATTTGTGAATCTTTTTGATAGGAAAGTAAATCGAGAAATATCTTTGTTAGTTCAATTAACGAGTTATTCTTTTGAAATGAATTACTTAGCAACACAAAACTTATTGCTGAGACACCCGTTTCTTTAAAAAAATTTATCTTTGGATATTTGAAGGTCATATGTTAAAATAATTCAAATCAATTGCCACAAAATTTCTGCTCTTATTTCCTGATTGCATTTCCATGCACAGCCGGTTTAAAGACAAATAAAATTGTAATTATTTTATAACTTATGGGAGAATTCAATGCTAGATATTATCTCTATCTACTTAATCATCACAATTTCATTGATTAATGCCAAAGGAAAGGATCACTAATGTAAAGTTATGCTTAAAGCATTTAATTGAATTCAGACATGACTTAACTAAACATCGCCAAAAGCGGTTATTGTTTACAGATGTCTTATTTGTTATATTGATCTTTAATATATTTATAACATTTTAATTACTTTTAAAATGGATCCCTGAAATAATAGAAACTGAATAAATCATTTTCCTCAATTTATAAAGCTGACTTAATTAGCTATAAAAAGTATTGTATTTTATTATGGAGATAGTTAAATGTATATTGTAGAATCATCTATAAAAAGAATGCAGAAATTTCAAGTTATATAATAAAATTTTAAGAAATTTCCTTACTTATCAGAATTTTTTTTTAATTTTTGTTCGAATAGAATAATGTATTTCATATCGTAATTAGTTAGATCATCGATAGTTACATGTGATAATATGAATTTCGATATAATAGTTTATTATGATACTTATAAAAACAGTTAGGAGCGAAGCTTATTCCAATATATACATAATTTTTTATCAATTTTAAAATGTTCGTATGATTATGCAAAATATTTGAAGAGAAATATACTATATCTATAAATTTAACATAACAATGTCAATTGATTCAATTCGTAGTTACATAAAAGGAACTACTAAAATTACAACTAAAGCTTCTACATTTAAGGCTGATGAATAGACGTTGTATAAATTATGCAAAATTTTATGGTCTTTTCATTTTAATAATTTATAACTGCGTTTATTGAATAGGAAGATCTCTTTTTTTTTCTGAAGCTTTTGCAATTCACTGTTAGCCAAATGACCGAAATCGCTTTCTGACGTAATTTAATAGAGGCATAATGTGTTGATACTATCTAAATTTGTCGACAATTTGTTGAGCAAATATTTTACATCACGTACTTTTAACTACGCATAAATACAATGTATAAAAAATATTTTACAAAAAAAAGCATAATATTTCCCAATTTATGTTAAAGCCAAATTAGGCCGAAAATTTCGTTAAGTTTCATTTAATCGCTAAAGAAATGATTAGTTAAGAACTTATTTATATGAGCTACAGTCTATATTCTAATTTTGTTTATCAAATGTTTCAAATACTTTTGGCATAATTTGAAATTAATTACTTAAAATAACTTTTCTTTTCTTCATTTCATTCTATCCATTTTTATAGAAACGAATTCTACTGTCTTGATTAGTTATGTATTTTTATGTATCGTCATAAAAAGTTGCAAATTTCCAATTATCTTCAAGATAAATTATCTGCTTCAATAATTTATTCTTAATAAATTTTCAATACATATTTTTTTTATTTTATTAAAAGAATTTTGAAACTTCACAGCAGATATTTAAGGGTGAATATGGATTAACGAATTTGCTGCATTTTCGGTTATTTAAAGTGAGTCTATTTTCCGTGGTAGAGTTAGAAGCATACAATTTATTTCATTTTCCGAATCCGACTAAGTTTGCCAGATGATATAAAAATAATTCTAAGTTTGAATTTTAAAATATAATTTGGATATAGCTGTATGTATATAAAATCAGTGAGGATTAGTTATGCCGAAATGATGTAACTTCATTAAATTTAGAGAAATATTTTTATTTATTCCAGTAGTTAGAGAGTTTATACAAATAAATTCAAAACCAAATAGGAAATTTAAAACTCTTTAAGAAAACGAAGACTATTTATGTTTAAAGAGATTTCAAGAGAGGAACATTTAGTTTACCTTCTTTCTTTTACGTAATAATTTATAGTAAATATCACATTCTGTTTAAGATCAAAATTATATAAATCAAAATACTTTACAGTAGTTTTGTAATCTCTGATGCCAAAGATTTTCAAAACTAAAGTTTAAATATTTTTTTTTCCTTCCTTTTGCTATATGATATTCTAATATGTCTTTAAAAAATCTATATGCTGTTATAATCGTTTTGGAGATTTCATTAGGGTTACTTAAAATCAAATTTTAAAATATTTTACCTAAAAATATACACTATAGTTATACACTAATAATAATTGGTTAGAAGAAAAATTTATGCCAACTATTTTTTAATGCCATATACAGAAATAGCTTCTATTTCCTATTGTTTTCTGTATATTCTAAATTTAAGTTTCAAACAACATGATTTTATTTTTTTGTTGCAAAAAATTACTGCGTTTGATTTTTTTCTCAGTTAAAGTACTTTTTTTTAATCGCAAGATTCTGAATTATTTTCTTAATATAAATTAGAGGACGATTTAAGAAAATATCTAAATTTTATCTTCAATCAGGATTTAATTTTAATATGACGCGTTTCTTACAAGTTAATAAAAGTAAATATTTTCTAGATAGAAAGGATTTTATTTTCTCAGTGTTAAAATTCTTTTCCTCCTTGGATTCATTTTGGATTTCTCTTGGAATGCGGCTGGAAAACAATAGCATTCCAATATGGTAGCAAATGCAACACCTATTACGGTGGACAAAACCAGCTTTAAAGGAAATCGACTGCTTTCCTGCTAGTTCTATATTTTCAACAAAAAACTAAAGAAACAAAAGGAAAATTCCAACACGGTTCCACACTCCAAAGACTAGAAACAGTAGGACGGCCGACAATCTTCCTAGCCATTTCGAAGGATGTCACGAAAGTCTAAGAAACATAACCGTAAATATTTGAACGATTTCGTCCTATAAAATCAGCATCAAACCTAAAATCGGAAAGGAAATGCCCTTTTCTATTTCAGTCTTACACGCCCCAGGCTTGGCGATAGAGCGCCTTCACTTGGCGTGTTGGCGTGATTTGAATTTGCAACCCTATCGCCCCTGAAAGCGATTTTTGTCACATCGCACTTCAACCGAGAAGCTGATCAGACAGGCGATGCTGAAGTTCCCGAAATAACAGACTTGGACCTTATCTACAAACGTGGACATAAAAGTTTTTTTTCTTTGCATTTGTGAGTGGTGAACATTTTTCGAAGTTGAAGTTTAAAGAAAAATATTTGTTGTCGTTGCGGTTTATTAAGTGCAATGTGGAAATACTTTAAACCGGACAATTTTGCAAGAAAGCGAAGTTTTTCGTGCAATAAAATGCTGTTATTTATTGCATTCGTGATAATAGTTTGCTGCCATGAAATAACTGCGATTGAGTTTGCCACAGAAGAAGAAAATACTCTGCCGACGGAAATAGGTAAGGATTTTATGTTAATATTTTCTTGAAATTAAAAAAAAGTTTTAAATGATTTTACAGATTTTCAAGAATATTTCTCAAGGAAATATTTGTTTTAAAAACAAACATTTTAAAAGCAAAACATGAAATATTTATCATAGTTATAAGTTTTATATTTCTTTCAAATTTTGTTTTAATTCAAGAGGTGGTGATAGTAGGAAACCTATATATTAAATTCAAACCATTTTTTAGATAGTTTCATAATGGATTATTCCTATAAGAGCCTATTGCTGCCATAGTTTATGCAAAAAATTATATATATATTTTAAATATAACTATAAGTATTTATGTTTATAACGCATAACTAGTTACTATTTATGTTTTTATAATGTGTGATACTAGTTGATAAAAATGAAATATTATTTTAATTATTGTACGGCGAAATCAAACAAAAACGCTTTTTAACGACTTTTTAAAATTAATAATGTTATTTATTAAAATTTATAACAAAATTACTATTAAATAATATATTGTTTTATATTATCAATAGGTGAAAACTCTATTTTTTTTAAATTTTGATAATTTTTTTCCTTTTAAATATACATGTATAGTTAAATAACAATTCTTAAAATAAATTTTCAGATTATGAATTGAATGAATAAATAAAAATATTCAATATAAACAATTTTAACATGAAGTATATAAGTATGGTTATTTAATTTTTCTCTTTTTCAACATAAAGTTTCAATTAAAAATCTCAACATAAATTAAATAACATATAAAGATAATGATAATAGCGTAACTTTCAAAACTAAAGCTATAATGATTTTCTTTCATTAAGGTAAAAAACTTCCAAATAAAATATAATAATTTTTTCAAAAGATACTGAAATTACCTTGCCGAAAGTAACTAAGGAGTAAGTGGCAATCAATTTCTTAAGAATTTTTTCATTACTGATAAGTAATACTTTAAAAAAAATCATCAAATTATTAGATTGAAATAGGTGCTCGTCAGATAGATATCAGTTGAAATTCTGCTCTTGGTCCTTATTCATTGATCGTTCATTGTGATATCAAAATAAGGATAAAATATAAATATGAAATTAATAAAAAGGGCGGAAACAACTCAATTTCTTTTTTTCCCCTTGTGAATGAAATTATAAAGCCGCAAAAGGAAAAACGTTTCATTAAAGATGGATATAAATGTATATGAACTAATGATAATAATAATAATAAAATAATAATAAGTAATGTAATAATAATAATAAATGATATAATAATAATAAATGATATAATAATAATAATAAATAATATAATGATAATACTAATATACATTATTAATATAAATTAATTTCAAAAATGAAATTATTAAAAATTTGGTGGATTTTTTACATGCCTCAGACAGTATTAGGAAAGATGATATAAAAGGCTGATAATATCTTATTGCATTAATTCATTATTTTTTTAATACTGAAATGTTTTGGAATTTGCCATTATTTTGAATTTTTAATTATGGGAGCTTATATTTGAAATAAATTACTAATTTTTTTAATGTCAGTATAAAAATTTTTATTTCCTTTTTCGAAAGCCTTTTTTTTTTATTTAACCATATATTCTTATTTTTAGAATACGAGTCTCTAATGTTGGCATGAGTTTATGAAGGTTAAAAATTCCTTTTAAATTTCTGGAAACAAATAATGCATGGAATTAATCTTAATTAATTAATTTATATATTTATTTTTTACTTTTAGTCAATGTTCGCATCTTACTTAGAAAAAAATATTAATTAGTTTCATGTAAATGAACATTTTTTACATTTTTTTTTTTTTTGTACATCAAAACTTTATTTTTTTGCCGAAAAATCTTTACAAAAATTTATTCTGTCAGTAACGTATAGAAATAATTCTTATAAATATAGGTAATAATGTAGATATGATGTTAAAATTAATTTTTGCACATTGTAACGAAGATAAATCAATTTAAAGCCTCGTCACTTTTATGTTTAATTAAAATTTTTGTATTAGAATTTTTACTTAAAAAAGTTTCAACTAGTTTTTGATAGCATGTCAAAATATTTCAGATGTCTCTTTTGCATAAGACGATTAGATTACGTTAAAGTATTGAAAATCATTCTTAGTAGATTTTTGGGGGGCTTTAAACACATTGTATGGGTTGTATTTAAATTTCTTTTGGTTTTTTAATATAATATTTATTCGACATATGGAATCGGAATTTTACCTTCATACAAGTCTTGATTACATTATTGTCATTGCTTCCCATCGGTATTAATGTATGAATAATTTTTTTTAAATTTTATGTATAAATTTATGTATGGATTTTTAAGTATGATTTTATGTATGAATTTTTTAATGTAATTAAATAATAATTATTCACTGGATTAGCACTGGATTTATCCTATATGTAAAATATCAAGGACATTTAATTTAAAAAGAATAATAGGCAATTATGGACTAATACTTCAAGAATTATATATTATAGCATTTTTTTTTCATTGCAAAAATGTATTTATATTTTGAATGTTGGTAACGGATTTTTGACGAATTCATTTCCTCTATTTTATCTTTAATTTTTAATAATTTAATATTACCATTCAGTTTTAAATGGGTACAGCATCATTTCTCCTCGTTTCTGTTGTGAATTATATGTTTGAGTGGTGGTCGGTGGATATTCATTATGAAATACCAATCTTCATGCTTAGAGCTTAGTTGATTAACATTTACGGGAAATGTTTTCGTATCCATTCAATGAATGAAATAGGTTCAACACATCTTATCCAATTATTTTAATGCTTTTTGTAGATTATGATATTTTTTGGATAAAAACTGGTTATAAAGTCTTATTGCTTAAGTCTCATAGACGTTTGAAATTTATATTGATTTTGATTTATAATATGAGTAATGTTTTCCGTTATCAATTAATCAATTTCTTTATATTTTTCTTTTCTAATGATTCCTACATTTTAAAAATATTAGACCATTGTATAGAATGGAAAAATTAAGGTATTTTTGACAGAGTTTATATATATTGTTTGTCAAAGTGTCAACGTTTGTGATATTTTTTTCGTTAGTCAACGGTAAACTTTCATATGGACATTGAAGTATGTATATAATGGGAAGAATAAGGCATTTTTAATACAGTTCGCATATTTCGTAATTTTGTTAGAACGTTTAAGCTAATGTGCATGTGAACATTGAAGCATATATATGATGGAAAAATTAAGTCATTAGTGAGAAGATTCTTATATTCTTGGTTTCTTTGAACAATAAAGCTAATGTATATGTGGACGTTACAGCATATATATGTAAAATGAAAACATTAAGGCATTTTTGACGAAATCTGTATATTCATAATTTTTTTCGCTGTTTAAGTTAATGTATATGTGGACTTTGAAGCAGATATATAATGGAAAAAATTAAGGCATTTTTGACTTTGTTACATATCGGAAATATCTATTCGACTTTGAACCGAATGCAAATTTGGACGTTAAAGCAAGTATATAATGAAAAAATTAACGAATTTTTGAGGAGTTCGTATATTTCGTGATTTCTTTTGAACGTTGAATATAATTGGCATTGCACAAGTAGAAAGGGAAGCTGTATCATATATAGTCTTTATCTTCTGACTAAAGTCGAAAATTACGTGATACTTTTAAAAGTACCCTCGTATAGTAATAGAGTTGGACTTTAATATAAGTAAATAAATTCCTCATTGGAAAAATGAACGTGCTTGCATTTAAGTAAGATAATTTACTATGTAGTAGCAAAAGTACTTAGTAAAAGTAAATATTAATATTCAAATCTCAATTTTATGAAATTATAATTGTTTATGAAATTATGCATCATATACGGAAAATATATATTAAATTTAAAATGTATACACGATTTGAATGTATTTTACTTATTTCAAAATGTTTCTGGAATTTTTCAACTTATGATAACTTTATTTTCTTCTGCATGAAATTGAAATTATTTCAAGCTTCAAAAAATATTTACTCGAAATTTTAACAAATATCCATGTTTCAGATCTCCCTGAGTTTGAAAAACTCATTGTGGCATTAACTTGTCAATCTATAATCAAGATAATTTAAAATACTCTAATCTAGTAGATGAAATTAGGTACATCCGCCTATGACAAAATTGATAGATTTTTTTTTTCAATTTATGTTCGATATTGATTAAGGGAAACATAATTCAAACAATCAGTCTGCCATATATTTCTTTAGTAAAAGTGATCTCTATAATTGCAAAACGTAAAGAGCTAGATTATTAAAATTTGGTACGCAGGTTCTGCATCTAAAATGTAAATTCTTCTCCAATTTTGAACCCAATATGTCAAATAATTGACTGTTATTTTGGTCTGTGCTTTCATATTCTAGTAAATGCAATAACTTATAACTTTAAATCAGGGAAATTTGGTATGCGATGTTTTGACTACAGTTGTAGTTTCATGTCAAATTTTGATTTGGATTACATAGAAAGAAATGTATTCAAAACGTACATTCGCAAAACAGATTCATAACGAGTGCTGTATTCAGAAAAAAGTATCATATAGCAATACCATAGAAGCCTTTCGCAATCTTACAAAAGATCCACACATTTATGCGGTCGGGTAGGGAGGAGGGTGTAAGATATTTATTTGGTAGAATGTGGTAAAGTTTCCGGCAAACGACTTCCACTTTCTTTTCTTTAATTATTATTATTATTGTTCAAATACTAAGTAAAAACTCTTTTGCATATTTTTATAAAAAAAGATAGGTTAAGCACTAATTAATCATGTAATATATAATTCAAAATTAACACAAAGATAGAGCACGCGCAGACGGACCAGATATTTCTCAGACATAATAAACATTAAATATCGCTGTAATTGTAAACCAAATGCGTTTATTCGTAATATCTAATAGCATTTTTTATGGAATCTAGCTAAAAACATTTTTTTAAATATATGAAATTAATTAGATTAAGAAATTATTCAAAAGTTAAACTGTGAATAAAATACTTTTTTAGGAAATAAGTCATTCGACATCTAACAATAACAACTGCTTGACTGGTACTTATATGTTAGATCTAGATGTTTGGAACCGAAATTCAACTTATAATATTTTGCTTTAAGCATGCACTAAAATTAGTTTTAATTTTTAAGTGAAAATTATACATTTCACTTTAAAATATTTTTAGGGTAACAATTTCCTTTTTTCCGTGTATTCTATTTTGATACTTAATATTGTGAAACTTATTTACAACATATCATGGCAATAATCCAATTTAAACTGCACAGAGTGAAATTATTTGTTTTTCTAAATTTGGATTCTAGCAATTCACTTACTTAAAAAAAAGTAAAAGACCGAATATGAAGAAAGCTTATAGTTTAATTTTAGCAATTTGCGCTTTGAATACTCCAGTAAATAGAGCTATTGCCATAAATATCTGAATAGCAATAATTGCAGTAAATATTCTCTTTGCTTTGAATGGAGAACACTTTTATTATTTTTTTTCCAATATAAAGAAGTTGTTTACTCTTACTATTATACAAGTTCTTGAACTATTTTAAGACAGATTTAATTTAGAATGTCTTATTCCATTGAGCATTCCAAAAATATATTTTTGTCACCTTTCTTTACTTTAAAGCTGCAAGTTCTTTGGAAAAAAATAAACTAGACGACTTTTTAGGAAAATAAAAATGCTCTTCTGTGGGATTATTTTACAACAGAAATTGTGTTTTATTTATGAGAATAAAAAGAAAAAAAAAAGCCTCGAATCTTTATTGTCAACAGAATAAACTAAATCGCGAGAATTTTCTCGGTTTTTTTATGTTTACTTTTAATTAAAAGAAGTAGAATAAGTTTTTCTCCTGAACTCTTCGGTTTTTAATTTCAACATTTTAAAAGCGTGCATAATCTCTCAGGTAATTATATAGATGCGAATGTACGTGACGCTGTAAACTTCGTGGTCTTTAGTTGGCATAGAATAGCAGAGCTCTGTTTCAGATAAATATGAAGCTCGCAAAGCCATATTTGCGGGATTTTTAACAAACTATTTTTGTCTGCTTCAGATAATTTGGGAATGTGTGTTATCTGTAGAAGTTCGTGCTGTTGTAAAATATTTATTTTATAACTACATGGATGATACCATAGATGTAAAGAGAAAATTCCGGTTCTCGCTTTTTTATTGAGTGAAATCAAATTGCTGGATCGAATAACCTCCATTTCTATGATAATACGGATATCCTACTGGAGAGATTGCACCGTTGCTGCGATGGCCATTAAGACCCAACCTTAGTCCCCCATATCAGCGCTTTCGCGATGAAAATCATTCAACTTCCATACCGGATGCTTCGGCGGGAAAAACGTAAGTCGGTCATCTAACCCGCATTGGAACTCCTTAGATATGGATATCAGATGCTTTCTGTGTGGTGATTGAATAATGTTATCAGGTTTGCTTTTTATATTGAGTCCCCCTTGCGGCTATTCTGAGGCCATGAGATTGAGTTATATCTATTTCCGATATACCTTTTACTGCAGGATTTATTCCGTGGTCGGTGTTGGTCTCTAGGTCTCTGTTTAAACTTCCCATTCCGTGTTGTCGCCACAATGATAACTTTGTTACTTCAAGATAGTTTTGAAGTAAATTCGATAGGATTGTCATAATTTAAACTGTTTTCAACGATTTCTTTTCCAAAAATAGAAATCATTATTAAAATATGTATATCTGTGTGTTGCGAAATTGTGTTGAATTTTAATTGCCCCTCTTCACAGCAGTGGTTTCTCACAGCATTGCAATTAATTTTCATTTCACTTTTAAACATTTATAAATTATTTTTTAAACATTTAAAAATAATTAAAAAAATAATTGAATAATGCAATGAACTGAGTTAAAGAAAATATAAAATACAAAATAAAAAACTGTTACACATGAAATGCGAATTAATTACCGAATTAGTTGCAATATCCAACTAATAGAGATGCACATGTCAGAGTAATCTATTATTTTTTGTTATTTTATTAGACTTCTTACGCATTGAAATATATTTTCTTTTAAAATACTTATATTATTTCTCATTACAAATATTTGATATGGGCATAAGGAAAATTATCCTAATTTGAATAATGCATTACATATAATAAAGGGAACATTTATAAAATCTGAATTGGTCAAAATATTACTATTATCTGAAACATGATTCGAAACATTAATGTTCTTTTATTATGGTTTCCCAACTCTATATCCAATTTTTGACTAAATAGTAAACTTTATCTTTATCAAGTTAACTTCAGCTGTATCTCTACGAAAAGAAACGTGCGAATCTGCACCTTAACATTAACAGGTTCATGTTTTATAAGTTTGTGAGTTCTATCCCCTAATATGTCATTTTATGTTACATTTTTTCATTCGAAACTTTTATTAGTCGTTCATTAGAGGAGTTAAATTTTTTGTATTTCATTTTGGTAAAATTCTTTAATTCTTTGATTTTATATTTTATCGAAATGAAGCTTCAAAATATTTTTCAAGCTCTTAGCTGTTTTGCTTTTTCTATTGTCTAATAAGGCAATCTTGCCTTGTCTCAATGTGTTGTCGTATAGATACAACTGAACTTATTATATTTGCAGTGAATAATAAAAACTATCTTAGACTTAACACCATAACCTTAACCATAACCAGAAACTCCAACCCTCCACTAAGGCACATGGATTAATCTCATTGACCGGAGCGCAACGATAGCAACATTGGCAGAAATTCTGTGAAACGAAACCTAACAGAAATTTGCTTCAAAAAATCACTGGGTTGACATCTACCCGATGTCATGTGGTTGTTGATTAATTATATACCAAAAAGGGAGGTATGTGACGCATAAAAGCACATTTATGAACCACGAGCACAAAAGCAATACAATACTGTACTATCACATTAGCAAGAATGAATAGAAGAGACATAGAAAAAACAGTCAGCAATTACGTCATTTACTACTGCTCTTCTGATTGGAGGAGAAGGAAAGACGCATTTAGCAAGCCTTTAACAACGCTTTGTTTGATTCGAAAGGGCCATCATTGACCATGGTACAACCCTTGCCGTGGGAAGCGGTTCCGTCATCAATAGTAGCAATATGGCGAGAACCAACCACCATACAGAAAGATTATCATGCTCATCTCTGAGTTGCCCTCCCTGGCAGGAACTTTATAAGACTTAAGGAAAATTTGAAAAAAAAATCATAACAAATCGGTACTGTGTAGATTTAATTAGAAATTCATTTTAGTACCATTAGGGTAAATAAAATCTCAATACATTAGAGCCAAATCCTCCATTCTATTCTCATCATTAATTAGAAGAAAGTTTAAAAACATTTTACTAATAATGAATATAGATATATTTACTTTTATTTTTCTAGCTGAACATATAAATCAGATTTATACCTGGACTGTCCGCGGAGCAAGAATTATTGCTTTCACTCATTGTAATTAAAATGACCACCACAATAGGTATGAATGAATTGCGGAGCTATTTTCTCTTTTTCCGGTGATTTAAAAGTAATGACAACCCTTTTGCGGGATTTCCAGTAGCGTCACTGTAGCTTTGTTCCCTCATCTATACTTATATAAAGCTCAATGTGTGTGTGTGTGTGTGTGTGTGTGTGTGTTGGCGCTCTACTGGACAGACTGTAGGACCTACAGCTACCAAATTTCGTACATGTATACCTTAGAGGTCTGGAATGTGAACCTGGGGTCCTTTTTTTTGAATTTTTAATTATAATTTTAATTATTAATTATAAACTAACTTTCCTACCAAAAAAATCTTCATTTCTTTCCCCACGCCAAATGAGTAAGGCTTCAGTTTTTTTTCCCAACAGTAATGAGGCTAGAGTTAACATTTTTCGGCGGATTATTTCAAACGATTCTGTTTATTTTCTTAATGTTTTATGCATTTAAAATTGAACATTGTTAATTAATCGATCTTTCAGATTTATTCTGAAGTACTTTTGAAATAAAGTAATGCAGAATAAAGGAAATTAAAATTTATAATCAGCATAGCGTTACACCCCCATTTGCGTTACCGTAAATGGCATTGAAAATTCACGCATGCGCATTGTGTTCTGATTGTTGACAATATTATCAACGGATGATTCTTGATTTAAATTATTTTTAGGTTAGTTGAATGCTTTTGTAATTAAATTGTATTTATGTTCGTTATATATTTTTTGTATATGCTTATAGTTTTAAGTGCATCGTTTTTTAAGCAGTTTTTTTAAACTGGTTTTCGACCGATTATTTTAAACGATTCATTTTCTTTTCTTAGTATTTGATAAATTTAAAATTAAACATTGTTAATTAATCGATCTGTTCATGATGAATCTGAGAAAATTTTGTTGACAAATTCTTGCGATATAACATAATTTAAGAAAGATATTATTTAGTGCCCATTAAGTTAAAACGCTCAGTGACTCTGTTATCAGTAATCCTATTATAAAAAAAGGCTTTGTATCAGTAAAAAATATTATTATAGGAATTGCAGATTAATTCTTTCCATTTTAATTTAAAGCATAAATTCTGCGGCAGCTAACAGAAAATTAGAGAGATACATATTACGTTATGACTTAAGTTCTTTATAATATTATGAGTGAATTATATGACTATCAAAAATTTAAGCTTTAAAATATTTTGATGAAGAATCTATTAAAGGAGGAATTGCGTAAAATAGTTAATTATTAAAATTTAAACGAACATTAAGATTGGCGAACCAGCTGATCGCCAAAGGCGACTAGTTAACAATAAAATTACCCATTCCAAAATGCATGGATGAAAAGCGATACTATTCCATGATAGAATATCTAAGACTATTTCTTTCCTTGGAATATATGTGGAATAATTAGTCTTTCTTTCCCTTGTTAGTAATAAAACTTTTCTATTTCATTAGGAGTGACTCAGTAGGATTGTGGAATTATCCTTCTTTCATCTTTGTAGTGTTTTGTAGTGTATATAATATGAGCTGTATCTCCGAAATGCTTTTGAATAACTTTTCTTATTTTCCCTAATTAGTTTTTAAAATATATCCACTAGGGATGACTGGATAGTATATTAGGGTTATTTGACTAGTTGTGTGATTAAAGCAAGAATCGATGTGTTTCAATTGGAGAGAGACAAAGAATACAGCTCTTTACTTGTGCAAGAGTTCGTACCACATGTAATCAAATATATGTATCAATCTGTCATCAAATTACTCCCTCATATTCTCGTCAAGACAAAGATTACAGCTCTTTACTTGTGCAAGAGTTCTTACCACATGTAATCAAATATATGTATCAATCTGTCATCAAATTACTCCCTCATATTCTCGTCAAGATAAACGACAGTGAAAGAGAGCTGTCATCTTACAATGGATTCTACAGTTTATTAAAATAAGAAGGTAGGCTCTTCTCAGGCTATGTATAGGTAATTGGCAGTAATTGGTATTAGTGGCTAATAAAAGAATACTCCTAGAAAATTAAAACGAGTAATTAACAGTGTCGGATACAATGAGTGATCTGTCTATGTAGAAAAATCTAAATAATTTTTTTAACAGGCTATTTTATGCAGAGTAGGCAAAAAAATATACGCAGAGTTGGCAAATAATAAGCAGAGTAGGCAAAAAATTTGTAGAAAATTTAAACATTGATAGAAATCGGAAAAATACCAAAATAAAACATAAATTTGCAAGGTAAACATTGGCAGGTCATAAGAATATTTTTGAGACAAAACAAATTCCTCTTCATTCAAATCAGGCAGATGACGCTGATGAGCACAAATCAAAGCGGAAAAGGCTCAAACGGAAACAATCTCTCAAAGTCATTTATTATAACATCAATGTGTTATCCTCTGTAACCACCACTACAGAGGATAACACATTGCAAACGAGTCACAAATCTATCAACGGTGATGTGTAGCAGGTACAGATGTTTACATAACATTTCTCAGGTCGAATTTTTCTGTTCAATCAGGTTAAATAGTATTCGGTATTTCTATTTTTCTTATAACCAGAAGTCCGCAGGTGTCAAATTTGGAGAATTAGGAGGTCATGGGAATCAGCAACGCCGTTAATGATTTTGTCTTCCTTGAACGTCTGTATTAAAATAACTTGACCGGAATCACTAGTTTCTCTATTTTGAATAAACATGTTGATAGTTCGATTTCAGGTTATTACAGTCGTCTCTATTGCCTATTTGAACTGAAGTTACGTACAAGCGCTATTTATAGATTATTTGTTCAGCCAATGCTTTCTTTGTTAAACAAATCCATGTCACCTAGCGATGTTAATCCTGCAAGCCGTTATTTCCCGGATATTAATGAAATTTTAATGTCTTCACATACATTTTGCTTTGCCCTGAGTCGTCAATATTTACTAAATTTTATTTAGAATTATTTTAAGCTCAAATATGAAACATAATATTAAAATTATACTTAAATTGAAATATTTAGAAAGCAAATATTGATTGTGACGATGAATTGAGAAACGTTTCTCTATTTTGCTACATCTTTCAGATTTCTGTTATATTATTTAATCAACATCAACTGCATCAGTTGAAGCAATATTTCAGAAACGCTTTCGGACTCCTAACTCTTTCTATAATCTGTTTAAAATTCTTTTTTTTTCACATAAAGAAGAGTTTCGAAAGAAAAAGGGAGAAAAATTGGGAGCGACATATATAGAAAATAAATTTAACTTCGTCTGACTAGCAATTTCTTCTGTTCATGGATGAAAAGATTTCAAAAACGCAGAAAGTTTAAGGATTTATTTATCAGATATTTCATTTAAGACGCCAGCCTTATTTTTGATGCAAGCTCCACCAGAATTTACATTTCTGAGAATGTTGTGTAAATATGTTTGCTTACTGAAAATACTTTTCACTTTTTTCATTCCAATTCACATGTTGCAAAGTACAGAGTTTCGACATATTTTGAAATGCCTGAAGGAATAACGAGTGTCGACAACGTCGTTTCACAACTCTTTTTTGCATTTATGTGGCATAGTATAAATTGCAACAGAATCATTGTTGATGATGAAAAATGTTTATTCCCGAGATAAATATTCACAGCTTTGAATGTCAGACGGAAATACTGTAAATTTCGAAAATG
>JAPMOR010120532.1:10828-37035 GCA_026543865.1 Argiope aurantia | reverse complement strand
AAAGAATAAATAGTGATTTAAGACATTGCTAAGACAGACAAAAAGTTCAAATCGTCTAAATTGGAACAAAGAATAAAGACCAAAATATGTACAAACGAATCTAAGCTGTCGAATTACTACTGATTAAACAAATAGAGTAAATAATAAATTATAACATATTGTTAAATTCGGCTTTTATAGTAATGAATTCAAGACGTTGATCAATTTTATTAAATGTAGAAATTACAGCATAGTTTTCGCAATAATGTTCAATGTAATTTCTTTTTCAATATTGTTTCCTTGATGTTACAGAATACTTGGTTTTTAATGAAAATATGCTCCCTTGGATTATCAAGAATGAAATCCCTATATTATGAAGTTAAAGCTAGCATTTCTGTACTAGAATTTTCTGCTTGCAATCATTTTGAAATTTAAGTTTCATTTAAAAATTATGCAGTAATACTTATACGACATTAGTATTTCTTGAAATATTCAATAGTATTGTTCTGCTGGGGATACAGATCTACGCTTTTAATAAGACCGGATATGAAATTTCATTTATCTAAATCTTTAAGATATTGATTTATCATATTTGTATGCTCGCGAATATACAGACCAAGAAATAGTTATATTTTCGGAAGGTTTAGTCAGAAGCATAATAGACATGTATGCTCCTAATGTTAAAACTATGCAACAAATTTAATTTATTTAGCTTCCTACATTCTTGAGTCAGTAACTGAGAATACATGCATATCAATATAAATATTTTTTAAAAATTCAATTTTGAATTAGAAGGATTTCAAACCTAGAGGTCCGTTGAAGTTTTTTGACGATAAAAGAATTTTCTTATATTCATATTAGAGGAAATGGTAAATTTTAAGTAGTAAATAATATGTTTATGCTATAAATAATAAGCCAGCCAGTGCCTCCAATGAAGGTAGAAAGAAATACATTACAATAAATACAGGAGGGTTATAGGTAAAGTGATTCTAATCAAACACCTCTAGAACCCTTTCTCCATATCAGAATTTGATGGAACTTGGTATATACGTTATATGGACCATTGGAAAAAGATTTTTGCAATGACAAAAAATAGTTCAAACTTCTTTTGAAACCATCAGATATATCAGAAAGCGACAATCAGATTTTTTTAAATATTTATAATGAAAATTAGCCAAATATCTAAAGAGACTTGTAGTCGGAGCCCGAAAATCATTCTATTTACATTTGTCATTGTTAAACATGCCTTTACAGAAGAAATATCGAGCTTTTCTGGTGAAACGGTTTTCTAAAAGCGACAGCAATAGATTAGCTGCATTGCATCGTTGTTTCAAGGAATTTGCAAAAGGGTGTATGTCTAATAATGGATTGAAGAAGATAATTATGAAATTTGAAGTGATTGGAGACTTGGGTGTGCTGTCAGGAAGATGGCGGAAACCATTGCAAATGAAACTGTCGAAGAAGTCGTTATTGCCATGATTGAAAGAGCCTCCAGTTCCAGATATTCTTCAGAAAGTGCTCGATTGGTAAGATGGCAATTCCGTGGTTGACACTATTAAAAATCCTGTGATATTCATTTTATAGCGGTATCAGTATAAGATGCATGTAGTGCAAATGCTGCAAACTCAAGACTTACAAACCTTGCAATTTCGGGTTGTAGAAATTCCTAAAAGACCGTGTTTATGAAGGTTGAATTGGGACTTTTCCTCAATTAAAGCCAGCATTACACGCCATGTGGCTGAAATCCTCCGAAAGTTTCTTCATCAGCACGTTATTTATGTCAATAGAGCACACCTTCGGCACATTCTACAACTGAATAAATTTTAATGATTCTGATAGATTTTTGGATCTTCTGTAACCGCCGTAATTCCTCTGTTATTCAAAGTTTAAACTATTTTATTGCAGAAATCTTTTTCCCACGGTCTCTATTGCGTATACACTAAGTTCCATCAAAATCCGAAAGGCAGAACGGGTTCCAGAGGGGTCTAAATAGACCACCATGTGTTTATTATATAGATAGAAGAAAATACATACCTGCAAGAATTTATAATACATTTAAAAGAAAAGCATATATTTTTGATAAACACAACTCTTTACATGCTCTGAAGCACTCTTTCTTTGCAAGCAGATCATTCCACCAGCGCAACTAGCAATAACAGTCCTTCCATTTTTGCCTTGGACTCCTAAGTCCCACATTGTTATTTTAAAACGGTCGCTTGCCCGAAGCAGGAAAACAATTTCATATACATGAGTGTGTGGCATAATCATTTGATTATCGATACCGCCATCTCACATTTTGTGATAAAGTATACGTAAAAAAAAAATTATAAATGATTCATGTGATAAAATATGCTTACATTCGGTACTTAAATATAAATAAAAAATATGCTAGAATATAAGTGTATATTTATTTGTATACTAATAATTAATTAATTAAAGTCTGAACTTATTGCACTTTTCATTTTCGTATTCCTTATCTAAGAGTATAATCCATATTCATTTTTTTGTTTTAAGATAATGAATGTTATAATTGAAATCAATATAAGTTATACTTAATACTTGCTATTAGATTTTAAAATAATCATTCACAGTGATATTCTCAGAATCACAATCATTGAAATAATGTATCTTAGCATCTAACTAAACCCTATTTGCATTTCCTGTGACGAGAATGATATTTGTCGTAATTTGTTACGTATCGATGCATTCTAAATATTTTCATTTAAAACAGAAATGCTAAATTAAAAATACTATGCTATCTGAATCATGCTTCGAATTCGAATATTCCTCAAGGCAGTTAAATTTAATAATTGGACAAAGTCATACTTTTCCTTAATTGTATCTGAATTCGTCTACGAAAATATATTAAATTAATCCCCTTAAGTGTATGCGTTTCCTGAAATGCCAACTTCTGTTTACTTTTGTTTGATTCGCGTGTGATATCTTGTTAATTAACAGATTTAACATGAATAATATTTCGTGATTAAAACTCAGTTCTATCCTCATTGTTTATGTATCCAATCTTGTCAGAGAATCAGGGAACCATGGCATATATCCGTTATGCTGTTTGGGAATTCCAAATATATACCTTATTTGCATTTCTCGTTGCAGGAAAGATTGTTAGAAATCTTGTCCGAATTTTTCAACCTTAAATAATGCACATGATTCGGAATTATGTCTTCTTTTATTCTATAGCCTATTGCATTAACTAAATTATGCGCAATCAATTATGAAACTGAGTAATTCATTTAAATATGATAAATATCAGCACTCGAATTATCTTTCCATTTCAAAAATCTTAACTAGAAAGATTATATTTCTGAAATCATTCTTTAAGTAGAATAATAGAATTTAGTTTAATAAATTCAATAAAGAATGAAAGCTTTAATTAAAATACAATGTAATGAAAAAAAATTAAACAGTTATGATTTGGAATCTGCATTTATAAAATTAAGTATTCATTTAGAATAGATTATATTTGAAGGATATAGTATTGTTTTAAATAATTGTTCTCTATTACTGCCTTTTTGACTTTGTATAGATTTATACGAATTTGTAATCATTCATTATGCATTTGGTCTCGCAGGAGCTTATTTATAGTTATTGGAAACACAAAAATGTCACGCCAATTATTCCTAAAACAGGGGTAAACTTGGCGAAACATTTGGCACATTTAGTGAAAAAAATTAAATTTATGATCTATACAAACATTCTGTTTCCATCTCTATTAGGAACTGAGATCCAAAAATTCTTTTGGAAACTTCCATGTTCTGTCAGAAAAGCTATATAAAGGCGACGGGGCATTAGAGAGCGAATCAAAATAATTTTCTCTTTGGAGTGTTGATTGCTGAGCGAGCTCTCTAGCTGCAGTCTGACGATGTTTCTGTTTTTGTCGCTTTGTATTATGTGTTTCTGTCATTGTTATTCGTTCTATTTTAACCAGTGTTTCATGTATAATGTACCAGTGTTTCATGTATAATGTACCAGTGTTTCATGTATAGTGTACCAGTGTTTCATGTATAGTGTACCAGTGTTTCATGTATAACGTACCAGTGTTTCATGTATAATGTACCAGTGTTTCATGTATTGCTACCAGTGTTTCATGTATTGCTACCAGTGTTTCATGTATCCAAGAGCAGCAAAGCATCGATTTTCATGATTTAATGCATTGGATTTTTTCACCCTACATCTACTGAAAGAACAATTTTCCGTAATTGTGCCATGCATTTAAAGGCGTCTTTATTATGTTATGACGCGATTAATTTGTCCAATTTGCCACAATCATCATATTGCCAATTTAATAAGATATGGAGGCCTTGAATGGGAACGGGATTCTGTAATTTGAGCTTTGCCAAAATGAGGTGAAGATGAGGTGTCAAATTTAGTCTATCACACACACACATATAATATATATTTTAGAAAAACGTAATGAACTTAAAGGAATTATTAAAGCATTTCTGAGGGGTCCTTTGATTATATTAAAGCTTTAAAAAACGCTTGGGAAATATGGAATAAAAAGAACTTTGTAAAGTTATTATTTTTTTAAGCATTAATAAGTAGCATTATCATCATGTCATATTTGCCAGTTTTATTTCCAAATATATCATATTATATCATTTATTTCCTAGAGCATCCAAATAGTTAAACAATCTTTAAAATTTTATCTGAAAATAATTTTTGTGTCCAGAAATTTCTGGAGTCTTATATCTATTTTATACTTAACATGTAAAACATCGTAAAGACACATTTGCTGTAAACTTCAAATTTTTATAATCCAATATAAATTTACTCAGTTTGAAACTGCGATTTAGCCTTTAAATTTGGTATAATGCTGTTGAAATGTTGCTCTTGCGATGCCAGAGAGTGTAACAATGTATTTAATGCTAAAATTCCTGGCACTGGTTACCGTACTTTGTTAGATTCATTCAGGATTTCGATGTTCACATTTGCATATTTTAGAATAAACTAGCCATTCATCAGACGAGAGTTAATCTCGTAACGGAGGAGGGGTTTGCTGTAAACCCTTTACATAAACGGAGTCGTTGTTGACATAAATATTGGAGGCATAAAAATTGGAAAAGTATTGTTTACTTTAAGTATTTGCAAGTTATCAGAAGTATATATATATATATATATATATATATATATATATATATATATATATATATATATATATATATATATATATATATATGAGAATATAAAAATTACAAATATTTCAAGGAAGGATGCATCGCTATCCCGAATTTTTGAATCTTGATTTTAAGATCTGAATCAGATATCAGAGCAATCATTCTTAAAAAAAAAACAGTTTGTTGTATTTATTTTGATTATGAAAATTGTAATAATTTGCCTAATTTCATTAAATGTGAATTTAAAAATTATTAATAATTAGATAATATTGTGTAAAGCTATTCCAAGATTTTTTAGTTGAAAAAGGCTGAAAAATATTTGCCTTCTTCAATTATCATGTATTGATACAAGTTATTAAAAGTCGTTCTTATCAGGAGTATACACAAGGTATGACAACTATAAATATTTGAAATAAGAAGATATCGCTACTCTGAATTTTGATTATAACAGAATAGTGAACCTTAAGAATTCAATTTGTTGAATGGATTTGACTGTTATCATTTGTAATAATTTATCTATTTTTATTAAATTGAATTTCAAAATTTTTTATTTCTATTATGAATCAGATAACAATGTATAAAACTATTCTGGAGATATTTTTAGTTGAAAAACACTGAAAAATAACTGCCTCTTCCAATTGTTCTGTTTAGAATATACAAATTTCTATTTTTTTTAAATTTTCAAAACACTTTTCTTCATTATCTGTTGAAAAATTATCAAAAGCAGTTTTCAAAATTGATTACAACTGTGATAAAAGTGACAACTCAAACAATTAAGAAGTAATTATATTCAACCACTTGAATTATTTAAATTGGCACTATTCCAAAACTTATGGTATAATTAATATATTACAATTGCTGATAGTCAAATTCAAAATTATAAATTAATACATAAAATAAAAATAAATGTATTAGTATACATTGATTTGTAAGTTTATATATTGAAATTGTATTTAAATATTAATTTGATATAATTTTATCCATATGTAAAAAACTATTCCTACATAATTTATTTACATTAAATTGGCAAGTGTTCACAAAAAATTAAATTTTCTCTCATTTTAAAATTATAATATAATTATGTAAACGAATAATAATCATACTATGATACTTCATGAAACGTATAAATTGAATTCAGTATAATTAAAAATAAGGTAAATAACAGAAATATTAGATAACATTTCAGAGGTAATTATTTTTCAACTAACTGTTTAAACATCAACTTTGTGGTATATTGCTTTTATTAGAGTGATGGTAAATGAATTAGAAAATTTACCCAAGGTTATAAATATAACAGTAGATTGAAGTAGAATTAAAATAAAATTAAAAAATAACTCTGATAAGTTTGTGAATGAAATATGTCCAGTGGAACAGTACAATGTGCCTCAAGAGATTAATATTCACATCTGAATAATATAATAACTTTTTTCCTGTGTCAGCTAATATTTAAAAGAGTTTCATTTCCTTTATTATGTAATTCTTCACATAAATGTGCGCAATCGACAATTCTATCTCATGATAATATTGCAAAAGTTAAAATGTTCTTTATACAATTACTTCAATAATGTTCCCAATTTTTTTTCTATAAATTGCTAAAAAAAGTTGGAAGTTCCACTTTTTGAAATTCATTCTTGTTTACTTTTATTTATTTTTCCAATTAAATAAAAAAATCAAATGATTACAGCAACCTTATATTCATATCTATTTTACTTTATATAATAATAATCTATAATGTATAATAATATAATATAATATATAATAGTAATCTATAATTAAAAATAAGTTGTTGCACTTGGTATACAAGAATTAGAAAAGCAGATAAACTGGTTACCTATGTATGTTGAAATTCCATACTCGGTTTTGTCTAAGAACTTCTTCAAAATATATGCAGAAGGAAAGACTTCAACTTATTTCAGGTCTATTCATGATATAAAATCAAATCCAGAATAAAAAATTATTAAGAAATTGTTTAGAGAAATCCTCATCCGATGTTTGCAAATAGAAAGGGAAAGAACGATATTCTCCAGAATGTGGATTTATTTACTTTGTAAATGAATGTCTTTTCACTATGCAGGGTGTTTCAAAACTCATTGGTAAAAATTTAAGGGGTGATAGGAAACTTCTAAACAAGCAATTTTCACGGTACAATGCATTGGTGGAGAGCAATCAGCGAACCGTTAAAAGGTATCCGTTACTGCCACTTGAAAGAACGAAGCACCAAACGGCTAGAGAAGGTGCTAAATAATTTTATTGACAACTTGCATGGCAAAATTACAGAACCTGCTCAATTGAGCGACCACCTGCGGTAATGCAGGGGTTACACCTGCGGCCTAGTGAGTGGCGCACTTTTTCCAATACACCCTGCATTTCTCGGATGGTGCCGGCAGAAACAGAAATCCTAGCAAAAAGGTCCTCGTTGGAGACGATGGGACTTTCATAGACGAAACTTTTCACACGGACCTACAGGATTAAGACAAAATCCAGAAAGAGAGATCGGATCAGCTTGCCGGCCAAGGTGTGTGCCCACTCCGACCAATCCATCGTCATGGGAATTTACTGTTTAAAGCTTCGCACATCCATTCTGAAATGGAGCGGTGCTCCTTCATGTTGCAACACATACGTGGTTGTATGTTGACTGCAACTGGTTGAAGTAACTCTGATAATACCTGTTGTAAAGATGTGAGGCATATTCTGCCGCCTAGCCTAAATGACAGAAGGTATGGGCCGATCAAATAGTCACCCACAATCCTAACCCAAGCATTTACACTGAAACACTTCTGATACGCATGAGAACGTGTAGTTTACGAATGCTAGATGCCCTCACATGAAGGTTGTGCGTATTAGCTGTCCGCTCTGCGAATGTTTGTTATTCTGGATTTTAACAAGTGGTCACATTAATGTGATTGAACCAGGTAATAGAATACCATGGAATTTGCAAAATATGTGTTCTCGAAATAGATATAAAACTAATAGTTAGAGGTATCTGCCCTGTTTGTATGCATTACTCTAAAATAATGGAAAAAAAAATCTTATTTCATGTCAGATCTTAAGCACCGAGCTTCGAGAGATTTTGCCATTACGTAATGTCCTTTTTTTAGTCGTGTGACTATTTTAAGCCAAAGTTTTGCACAGTAGCTTCTGAAGATAAAGACCCCTAAGCACCCAAGGGCAGAAGTCTGACTTCGATCTCAAATGAAGACAGCACGCACACATTCGATTGCACTACCCCTTTTTACAGGCGGGCTCATTCATGCACCTCACAGAGAGAACATAAAGATGAGAACAACCATGTCGGAACCAAGACTCGAACCTAAAACGCCTGGCTCACGGGGAAGACGCGCTAACCCTAGGCCAGGGCGCCGGCATGTAATATCTTTTCAAAATAATATAAAGTCGAACTATTTCGCCAGTATACTGATATGAAGAGAATCGATACTGAAGTATTGAACAGAGCGTGTTGTGAAAATGCGAATCACTGCTAAGATTTTCTTCCATACTATGAACAATATGATGACTTGCATTATATAAATTTTTATCATTTCCATTTTCTTATTTCTACTTTTAATGAAGTTTAATATAATGCGTGGATCTATGTCAAAAATTTGTCTAAATGTAATAAATAATTATATTTTATGTAATTTAGTCTATAAATGTTGATTTAGTAGAATAAAATTTTCATAAATTATTGATTTTAAGTTTTATATTAGCGATAATTTTTTATATCAGTTTCTTGGCCATATAAGCCATATTTAATAAAATAATCTCTTTTTAGAATGTATTGATATCTATTTTATAGCAGGCCATATTTCAGGTCTTCATACAATTCTACGCGTGTAACTAATAAACGCCGAATTTCAGAACTTTTTTACCCGAAATTTGAAATTTTACCTTGTTTCGAAACTTGTAGATCTGCGCCAAATTTTAAATTCAATCTATCAATGAAAAGAAGTCTAAAATGTATACTTATGTTACTGGATTTCAATCCACATGCGAAGTATAAAGCGTTCATATGTGGAATTGAAAATACATAGAAAGCTAAAATTGAGAACTCGTGGCTCACATGACCTTGTTCAAGGTCTACAACTTTTATGCTGGAAAATACCTCAGAGAGCATGCGAGGCAGGCTCAAGACTACTCCTGCGAACTGAATTTTAGAAATATTGTTCTGCTTAAACAAAATACTGTGTAAATGAAAAGTAATTAGCTTATATACTATTTTTTTTTCATTACATGAAAAGCCGACTTCTTTTATCTGGAGAAACTGAATAGATGAAATTGTGCTAACTATAAAAAAATATTTGTTTAAACCAATATAATTTCATATGTGATTCATTAAAAGTACAGTTACAGATAAATAACAAATTTGAACCTAATATGCTAAAAGGTTGCCATCAAATTATTAGATTTGGTTTTTTTTCACTGTTGTAGGAAACAAAAAATGCTATATGATATAAAATATACTATGTTTCGCATTCCTTGGGTTGAGTTCCTCGGGTACCTTGGGTTGGTTCATCGGGTTCATCTTTCGTCATCACAAAGTTCTACATGTCGAGAGTAATACCACTGGGGGCACTGGTTCAGAGGTGATCATTCTCGGATTCAGGTCTAAATTACAATCTGTGGATGAGTGAATGAAATGCATGAATGAATTCCGCCCCGTAAAAAAGAGCTGTGATGCATAAGTAGTTGAGACGTACTATTTGCCCTAGATGAGCTACTGAAAAGCAAGATACACTCTCTAAGGTTAAAATCCGGACTTGTCCATGATAAGTGCCATTAGAAACAACAACAACTATAAATACACTATGTAGTATATTACACAAACACCAATATTCCAGCTGATGTAGGTGATGTCAGCACTGGCGAATTCGCAGGTTAAAATCCTCAAATTAGATTATTCTTTTTCCTTACAAAGTATTATCTTTCTTTAAACTATGCATTGAATTGATAAATATTGAATGCATTTCCTTATGCATCTTCCCTAAAGGGATTTTCTTTCCTTTCGCTGAAAAATTATGCATTTTAACAACCAAATTTTCATGCGCAGTTTTACTTTAAATAGTTAAAATTAGAGACATTTTATCCTGAAAAAAAATAAATAGAAAACTCAGAACCCTTCGCAAATTTGATGGAGAATGCAGTGAAAAAAAATTCAATATTCGGTAATTTCCTTAATTTTTTAAACTTTAATATTCTTCATTTCTGAATAATTTTCTTTATAGAAACATTTCTGATTAATAACCATATACAGGATGATCAAGAAATGACAGGAGGTAATCAGAGACCGGTAGCGTATTATGAACTCGACGAAATATAACAAAAGTTGGCCACCATATACATTAAAGTATGCGGTTTCAATTTACCAAGAAAAAAAAATAGTACTAAAAAACGCCGATAGGGGAAATCCTGGCCTGCAAACGCAAAATATATGGAGAAAGAATACATAACTGCCAATGGAAGCAATAAATAGCAACACTCCAAATACTAATAAAAAACTATTATTATAACAACTTACAAATTTGCCTCAAGGTGACCATCAACTTGATGTTCCAATGATTGCATGTGGTACACGAGGCATTCGAGCATGAGTCGTAGCATATCGGCATTTATTCGTCTAATATGTAACGTTATTTGATCTTTTAAAGTAGAAATGTCGGGAACATGTCCTTTATACATAACGCCTTTAAAGTGAATCAAAACCACCTCACAACCAGAAATTGCCAAGATTCAGATCAGTGTCATCAGTTAATGGGTGTTATCTTATACGGATAAATTTTCAGAATCTTGCGCAATATCTTCTGCATTTTCAAAAACGGGGTATCTGTTTGTTGTGATACTGAACGTACAGTGATGGTTCCTGCTTATTAACTCTCACTTGATCCATAACGGCAGTTGCAACTTCATCAACTTCTTCTTGCTTGATACCTATACGTCCTAAGTCTGGTTTCACACCAAGAATCAATGTTGTTCCATATATTTCAAACATTCTTCGTAAGTTAGTTATGGTCATCGGTCCTCTACGCAACGGCTTTAACTGCCAGTATTGACGAAGAGCAGCACTGGCATTTTCATCCCGCTGATAAAACAGCTTGACTAATCAGGCGCGTTCACGTAGTGATGACGCAATCGACGGGCGAATACTTGCAGAATAACTTAAATTCCAACAACCCTTCCTTTTATCTTCGATGTCATGTCACAAAGTACCCGTATAAACAAATTACATAATAAATTTTTTTGATCGCAGCGCCAGGATTTGCCCTATCGGCGTTTTTAAGTACTGATATTTTTTTCTTCATAATCGTATACTTTAATATATATGGTGGCGAAATTTTGTTATATTTCGTCCAGTACATAACACGCTACAGGGATCCGAAAACCTATTGTTATTCCTTAATACCCTGTATATGTGATATATATTATCGCTTATACTGAGTACCTTTATTTTAAGCATCGATTTTTCATATTGAATTTTGGAACCATGTTTCAGTTTAAACAACTTACACGAAAAATGAAATAACGATAATGAGTCATGGGTCAAACCGCAATTTCATCGTTCATTAAACAAAACGGTCACCATTAATTACAACTAATAATTGAAACAGCACAGACAGAATTATATCTGGAAGTCTCCAATCATTAGTGAATACTTCAACAGAATAAAGAAAAAAAAAGTCTCTAAATTCACATCCCTTCTAAAACTAATAACGATAAAGTTAATCAAATCATTGTAAAAATTGTTTCGCTCTGAAGCAGAATGAGAATATTTAAGAAGGGTAAGTCAGCTTTTTGACATTTCTTCATTCTTGCGTGATTCATTTTTCAAAAATCTTTTTTTTTCTTTTAGTTTATTTATTTTTGCGTCAACTTGATGAATAATGAGCAAAATAGAAGAAACGTAATAAGAAATAAAAATTATAAAAAATAAAATTAAAAAAAATTGACGGCAGTATCTCCGAGATTTTTCGCCTTAGTCATTGTTGACTTTCCTGGCTTTTTAATTTACATTTTTATGTGCGCTTCAGGTAAATTGGTTTTGTGAAAAATGTCTTTTTCTCGAATAATATTGAAGTCTTGTTAATAACGTGAATTTATATTTTTTCGAGAGGCTTTTAATTTATATATATTGCTTCGGAGTTCCTCTTCGTTCCATTTTCTTTTTTCTTTTTTTTTGTGATTTTTAGATTTTTTTAAACAACTCTGGTAATGGGAAGAAAACAAAAAAATTTGGA
Source organism: Argiope aurantia (assembly GCA_026543865.1). Taxonomy (NCBI): domain Eukaryota; kingdom Metazoa; phylum Arthropoda; class Arachnida; order Araneae; family Araneidae; genus Argiope; species Argiope aurantia. Next base: position 24,695 of record JAPMOR010120532.1, on the reverse strand, counting down.
ATTTCTTGCTAGATTCTTTTTGTGTTGAATCTCTAAATTAAATATCGTAATACTGATTTCGAAAAAAATATAAACCTTTTTCTTTGAATAGAAAGAAAAAATTCCGATGTTTTTCTAATTAGCTATCAAGGAATTATTTTATATCAATTAAATTTCATTATACAGAAAGCACACTTGAAAAATTTAACATAAGAAGTTATTTATGATATTTAATGCCTTATTATTCATTTCATTTTTATTATAGATGACCTCCATAGAACTGCTTACATTATCATTTGTATCTAGTTGTGAGAACGGTATCTATGCATTTGATCCAATATTCGATATACCCTCGACGCACTTATGTCAGTGTTTTTTGTTCTTCACTCACAGGTTAAATCTGATGGGAACCTGAGTTATGAGATTATGCCCACTCAGCAAAATTGGTAATCGAATCTGAGACATTCCCATCAGCCAAGCAATCAATCAGTTTATTGCTTCAAAAGAGCTATAATATATTACACATTACAATTACGTACATATTTATAATGATTTTTTTAAACATTTAAAAAATGACAAATGTCAGTTTTTAAATTTCAGAACATAATTTGAAGGTTATTGATATTGTAAACAAATTATGAAAAATGCACTCTATCTTATAATTATCAACCAATTAACAAAACGTCAAAATAACGATAGTTTCAAAACTTAAATAAAGTATTGAATCCGTGAGTATTGAAAATAGAGTTCATTCCATCAAAATATAAGATGAATGTTTCTTACAAACAATTTCCTTACATTTCATAAACTAATTGACTTATATATGTCATTGTCTTCTGAATTTTTTCCACTTTATTATACAGTTAGAATGATATGGCCTTAATTTCCATATATATATTCGTATACATAATGCACATTCATTTTAGCATAAATTGCATTTGAAATTACAAATGAAGATTAACAAATCATTGTTAATGGATAATGAGTTGCTTTTGGATATCTAAGAGCATACGGGTTACGTTAATCTTGACATTGACGGAAGATTATGATTATGTTATTCAATTCTAATTAATCCATAAATAAATCTTTAGAAGGAAATTCCAAATACTAAGTTTCGGTTATCGGATAGTAAATATCAAAATTTTTATGGCATTTATAGAAAATAAATAAATAAGTTTAAAGGAAAATTTTGAAGATCTCCCGTAAGGTCTACTATGATATGTTAAACAAATATGCTCTCCGTTCTTCTGTAATTAAAACTGGCCGAATTACAAAAAGTTGATAAACCAAATTTTAGACCAATTTTACAGATAATTTTGGAGCCTCGGAAGAGATCTTTATCTTATGTATAAATTAAACTACGCAATGTTTTTTTTAATTTTGCTTTTTGTCAAAATGTTCCTTAAAATATTTTTTGAAGGAATATTTAGGTTAAACAGCCAGAACTAAAACTATTTAAACCAATGCATGTTTTATAGAAAGTTGATCATTTTTTTATTCAATATAACTTATGGAAACAGTTTTTTATTAAAAAAACAAACACTTTAGACACTTTAAAATTATAATATTTCGAAAATGCTTTGAGAAATATATTTATTTACTCAAACAAGATATAAAAAAATCCTGTCATTTAGAATATAAATCCAATCAATAGTAACTGTATTCTTATCATAGGCGGGTAGCTATCTTTGGCGGTCATGATATGAATGAACACATTGTACATCTGATTTACTCCAATTTATGTTAGATTTTATCTTAAAAGCACATTCAATAATTAATTACTATTTATTTATCTGATATTTGCATTAATTACTATTTATTTATGCGATATATGGATTGCGATTCTTCCCAATGCAATAAAATCATGCGGGTAAAACATGCATATTTAATAAATAATTACTTTTCATTTATCCAATATCAGGATTACAATTCTTTTTAATGCAATAAAATCATGTAAGTGAAAAAACCAATCATGTAAGTAAAATATGTATGTTTAATGTATAATTACTATTTATTGATCAGAAATCTGGAATATAGTTCTTCTCAATGCGAAAAAATCATGTGAGTAAAGCATGCATTTTTAATAAATAATAATTCTTTAATTATCCCATACCTAGATTATAATTCTACATAAAGCAATAAAACCACGTGAGTAAACCATGCACTTTGTAACACTTCATAGCTAATTAATTCTATTTATTTTTACAAATTTATATAAAAAACATTTTAGGTATTTTTATGCTCGAAATTATATTAGATGTATTTAATTGAGCTTTGTATGCTGTAAATTAACATAAAACACGCTCAAATAAAAGATTTGAATTTAAATTAAAAATTTAGCATAATTAGTTTCTCGAATTAATGGAAAATAAAAAAATAACTTATTTTATTTAAGAATTTTCTAAAAACCTTATTTTTGAAACCTTTTAAAAACAAGTGTTTAAACAGTCACTTTCTTTAAAGCCGTTTCCGATTTGAAAGGCCATTAAAAAGTAAAGTGATTTAGCCAGAATATTCTTTAAAGACATTTTATAGCTTTTTCATGAGTATGCAAATTTCTTGATAAGAGTATATTATGAGGCCAGGTTTTGTAAACTGCTTGTGTCTGGGGATTGCATGCACTTAATGATGTAGAAGAATTATTCAAAAAGTTTTCCAACTCAGGAAATATCATTTAAATTATGAAGGAAACAGAAAAGGAAGGGGTTTTTTTCGACCTAGATCTTTGTTTAAATTAGTTAAATTATAGCGCATAAAGAGTTTCAGAGGAAAAAAAAATATTAACGAATTTATCCTCACAGATTCATTTATATGATGAATACTAATGAAACGATGTATTCACTACGAATGTTAGACTTCAGTGAATTACCTAAGAAAAATGTTAATTCGAATAAACATTATGATTTCTTCATGAAATGTCACGATTGATATAATTAATCATTAATCGCTATTGAAAAAATCTACATAATTACATCAGTTTATTAAAATTATATTATGTCATGTTTTTTTTTTTTTACTCTCTGAATTTTCTAACAACATACGCCCATTTTATATTTTAAAACCATTTAAAAATTATTTTTAAACAGTCACTTTATTTAAAGTCGTTTGCGTTTTGAAAGGTCAATAATTAGCAAAGAGCTTAAACTCAAATATTCTTTAACATTTTCTAGCTTTTTCATGAGTATGCAAATTTCTTGATATGAGTATATTATGAGGCCAGGTTTTGCAAACTGCTTGTGTCTGCAGATCGCATGCAATTATTGATGTAGAAGAACTATTCAAATAGTTTACCAACTTAGGAATCATCATTTAAATTATGAACGAAACATAAAAGGAAGTGTTTTTTCCTCGACTCAGATCTTTGTTTAAGTTTTTTAAATTATAGCACAAAATGAGTTTTGGGCAAAAATATTAACGCATTTATCCTGGTAGTTTCATTTGTGGGCTGAATACTAATGAAACGATGTATTCACTACAATGAGTACTATTCAAAACATGTATTCACTCAACTCTAAAGACTTGACTGAATTACCTAACAATAATGGTAATTCGAATAAATATTATGATTGTTTCATGAAATGTCACGTTTGATAAAATCAATCACTATTGAACAAAATTTTATTTAATTATAATTAGTTAAACTATGAACAAAATAGACAAGAAATTGTGTGTGTTTTCCCGAGTCAGATCTTTTTTAAGTTCATTAAATTATAGCACAAAATGAGTTTTGGTGAAAAAAATTAATGAATTTATCCTAGCAGTTTCATTTGTGTGATGGATACTAATGATGTATTCACTACGCATTTTAGATCTCTGTGCTCAGTTCTAAGAAAACGGCAGATTCGAAAAAATATAATTGCTTCAGGAAATCTCACGTTTGATAAAATTAACCACTGATCGTTATTGAAAAAAATTTATATAATTGCACCATTAAAATTATGAATAAAACAGAAAAGAAAGTGCGTGTGTTTCAATCCTAATCTTTATTTTAGTTCATTAAATTATAACATAAAAGGAACTTTGAAGGGAAAAAATTAACGAATTCTTCTTAGTAGTTTCATTTGCGTGCTGAATACAAATGAAACTATGTATTCACTACTCATTTTAGACTTCGGTGAATTACCTAAGAAAAATGTTAATTCGAATAAATATTATGATTTCTTCATGAAGTGTCACTTTTGATAAAATTAATTACTAGTCACTATTGAAAAAATATCTATATAATTACATCAGTTAATTAAAATAATATTGTGTGATGCATTTAATATTTCCTTACCCGATGATTTTTAATTAGTCTTAAAGTTTCTTCCTCGCCTACGTTATATGAAACAACTTAATTATAGACATTATTTAATCATTTTTAGTCAGTTAAAAAAATTCCACTTCCTTTTAACGCCTTGGGGGGATTTGTTAATTGCACTCAAAGAAAATAATCGGCCAACTTCAGACATTTTCTGTTTGAAATCATGATCGTATATCACCAGAAATGTTTGGAAGTATTTAATATTCCACCCCAGTAGCACGTTTCTCGATAATTCAATAAATAAGAGGTTCTTGATTTTTTTTCAAACGTTGAATGTTTATTTTCCTCAATTTTGCTGTCTTGGCGTTGGAGAAAAAAGAATAATTAAAAGATTGAAATGTTCATTTACGAAGATAAACAAGAATTTTTCTGGAAATATCGAGACGAAATTTGTCTTGGGTTATTTCAATTAAGTTGCGAGTTATTTTCTCATTTCTTTATAAAGGGTTTTCTCTTTATTTGCCATATATGAGCATTTTGCATTTAAGTTACCAAAAATGTTGAAAAGGTTTATTTAATTTATTAAAAAGTATTTCCTTGTTTTCAATAAATATGTTTAAATCTTATAAATAAATATTTTTATTTCTCCAAAGTTTATAAGGCAAAAAATGACTTGTTTATTTTTGTAACTAAAAAGTTTCAATCCGCACTAATGGTATGCAAGTTTTTCTTTAAAAATATTTCTTTAAAATTCTCCTTATAAAATTGGCGTTACGCGTGTCGTATTGAATACAATTTTTGTGTCAACGAATTCTTATTAAAATATTATAAGAAGAATAAAGGAATTTTATGAAAAACATATGCTTTATATTTCTATTCTCAGCTTTCTCATAATTTCTTTGTTTTTTATTTAGTTTTCAAAATTGGATTGTACAAAATTTTTCTGAAAACAAGGTTATGTATATCAAAATTTAAAGAAGCGCTTATATTCTTATTCCTTAAATAAACCTATAATATCCTAGATAAGGCAAAACAGTTTATTCATTCGAAATCATTTCAAAAATTACATAAACAACAACAACAAATAAAATACTGCAAAATGTTACTTCATTTTTGGAATAAAAATGCAGACCAAAACATACGAAAATTGCTGCTGCTGGATTTCTGATATTCAAAGAATGCCATTAGCAAGTAATATTAAAGATTTTATGAGTCCAAGTTTGTTATCTGTTTCTGTAGGAAATTAAAAAACAAAAAAAAAATGAAATATCCAATCTATGTTCACTTTTAATATCATCTGAATTATATCTTTTAAAATTAGCATCATAAAATTGAGATGAAATCATTATAAATATCTTTTCTGTGGTTGTTGAGAAAGCGCCTTCCAGGAGACAGGCTATATGGAATCCAAGATATTTTTTAAATATTGTTTTTAAACTGAATACGTCATATATAATATGTTTGTCTCTGTCAGATTCTCTAATTGCTGTATGCAACTATGCTATGCATATACATTTCCTTGCTGTTTCAAACCTTATTTTTTATTATATTAAACTTTATTTACTGACGAGTGGAATTTTGTTTCTGTTTCTACTTGGCTTAGTGTAGAATGTAAATTGTGTTTTATGTGATGTTTTGTATAAAACACTGTATTAAAATAAATTCAGTGCTTATATCCATAATATGTGTAAACCAATCAATCTTAAAACTATTTTTATCCAAAGCGATTATCAAGCTCGAATCACAGATACTGCCATTAGATGAAAATAGGATCATAAATTATATTAAAACAGTGTTAATTAAGTCTGCTAAATTTTATAAGATGACTAAAAATTAGCAATTTTTTTCATAAAAATGTCAACTTAATTTAATTTTTTTGCCTTATAAAAATTATTTTGGTATATTAGAATAAATAAACAATTATAAAGCATATTTTAGTTTTTAATAAGGAGTTAAATGAAGGTTATGAAATACAGTAAAACTGTTTTGTTCTTTCATTTAATTCTTCATTCGCTTAATACTTGAGTTTAGCAATTATTTGCATACAACATCTGGGAATTCTAAATTACCGTAATAATTTGCAATTTCTTTTAAAAAAGAAAAGGAAAAGAAAGGTAAATAGAAGAAATCATCAATTGTAGATGCATTGTATCATCAAATATTGATGCAGGCTCTTAGACATTGATGAAACAATGACCTGCTCGATTTATTTATTTCTTGCAAAATGTGTGACATATTTTATATATTTCACGAAATATGAGCTCCTTTAGGGGAAAAAATTATTCTGCAGCATAAAAATGTTTCTATCATTATTTCGATCATTAAAAACACAATTAATCATAACAGATAATTTATCTTAAAATTCGGGATCTTAAAATTAAAAAATCAGTTAAGAAACAATTCAAAGTTTTTTTAGAAGCTTAAAATTATGATTTGATCCCAAATAAAGCATATCGTTAAAAAACTAACTATTAAACGCGCATCATTATATTTAGATTAAAATACTAATTAATCTTAAATATAATCTTCAAAAATGGTTTTCCTGATACGAAATAAAAATTCTTATTCTCTGAAACATTTGCTTTATTTAGTAATCCTCTTTATTTAATGTATTTAAAAGTTGTTTGAACTCTTATGAATTTTAATTTAAAAGTACATCCCTAGAATACACTTCTTTTAAAACTGAGAAATTTAGTATTGTTGAATTTAAAATCGAGTGCTTATTGCTTTATCTTCGAATAATCTATTTTTGATATAAATCAAAGAGCTTTTTGTTGAAAGATTAACCTGAAACTATGCAATTATAATTTATAGCATTATTGCATCAAATATGATTGAAGATATCTTTAAATTTAATTCATTCAAATAAAATGTGTGTGTATAATTTGGAAATAAACTAAGCATATCATATTTTTAAAAAAAAGATACAAGAGAATTTAATTGGAATGAAAATTAAAACAAGTATTTTTTTTAAAATTAATCTTTTATATCTTATTTCATACTTTAATTTTACAATATAAAATATCATAATTTAGAATATAAGGTGCTCGAATGCCACTGCAAAAGTTGTGCAAATACAAAATCTCATATCTCAGGGTGCAAAATTGTTTTTAGAATCAAACTTATGCATTATCTAGTGTTATATTAAAATACAGAAGAAAAAGAATGTTACTACTTTCGATACAAGAAAACTACTCTTTAATATAATAGACATAGCTATATGAAGTATAATATGAAATTTATGTAAATATTTATTCTAAGTAACTACCATGGATTCAAGATAATAAGCTTTCCACTGTCCAATTCTCTTGGATCCAATATTGAACCGTTCGAACCAACCAACTTGGTTTCAACATCGAAAGCTTCCGCTGATGATGAAGGTCTTGTAAGAAGAACAAATTTGTGTCATTCCAAAACTTGTCATTCTGACAATTGATGTTTCCATCTCAATTAAAATAACATTTGTCTATCAATATTCTATTCCCCAGGAAGCAACATTTTGATTCTATCAGAAATTGGAAACAGATGCAAAAATGTAGATCTTGGTCCCTATGTGATTGTTACTGTTTATGGGTTCCATAAAGGCTATATGAAAAACAATTATTTCGTTATAATAATCTCGTATTGCCGTATTTGGAATCTTGAGTTTCAAAATTATTATTTGTTGACTAGCACAAGGGAACGTGAAAAATAAATCCGAATGTCAATATTTCAATATCATTTATATAACTCGTCATTCTATCCAGACAAGTAATGATCTTGTACTTAGCTATAGCTAATACGTTTTGTCAATATCCGGAATTGAAAAGTGAATTTATATTCTTCTATTCTTAGTATAGTATTAGATAAAATACAACATAATAAGTCTGATTAAGGAATAACAACAAATTAAGATAAGAAATAAGAAAAATAATTAAGCAATTGGATAAAATCTAAACTTTGGGATATGGGATAGAATTCCTTTTTTCGAAATAAGAAAGATATTTAAAGAAAAATATACAAACCTGCTTGTTTTAAATGTCAATTTTTCTTCAAAAAATTTGAATGAAAATGCAACAATAAATATGTTCAACCCGTAGTACTGATTTTATATTAGAAGTAACGTAATCGCGAATCACTTACTTTTCACATAAATAACTCATTTATCTCATTTTAGTTACTATAAAAATAAGTTTGAGCGTATTTTTTTGTTTAGTATTAAAATTAAAGATTTTCAATATCCTTGATTATTTCTCAAGCTAAAAACATACAAAAAAGTTTATAAAGAACATTTAAAAAAAATCGTTTATTTAAATTTGGTTTTAAGCACAAAAAGATAAAGAAAAGAATTTAATCTATATAAAATTTACTTATGAATAAGGAAATAAATATAAAGACATTTTGGTAATATTGAGGTCTAGAGTTTTTTTTTTTAATTTTATTTCTGTCTTTTATAACTGAGAAAATGATTAATTAGTTATTACGAATTTGTATTTTGATAAATTACTGATGACTTCCGAGTTCATGTTTTTACTGTCAACTAAAATCCAAATGTAAAATTAAAGAAAAGAAAAACGATTGTTAAATTATGAAAATTTCTAAATAATTATTAAAAATAAAATAAAGGAAAAAACATTACTTAAAATTTCATAATTATACCTATCTAAAAATGTAGAAATGTTTAATGACGGGAAATTAACGGAAACTATTAAAAATATTATTTGAAAATATGTATGGGTTACATTCATGTTCTACTTTAAAAGAAAGCCATATTTAATTTGGTATTATCTTGTATTTTACAACATGTAACCAAAAGGCGAATTGGACACTTAAGCTAACATCTCCTTTAATTCACATTCTTCAGTCATGTCACGTCATGGCTTAATTCATTAAACCATTGATTTGTCAGCTTTTTATACTTGGAATAATGCTGAATCAAAATTAGGACATTTTACTGATTATTTAGTGTTTTTCTTTAGATAACAGTCTTAACGAGTATTTGATTAAAGCAAATAATTACTTTAAAAAGTTGAAGTTTGGGAAAATCATCGAATATTCATTATTGAATTTCTTAATTTCTATGCAGTTTTCTTAGTGAGTTCTTTAACTGTAGAACAATAAATTCTTTAGAAAATTGCATTCAATTTTCTAATTGCTTAACCTACATTTTAATGTTAATATAAATCGTTAAATAATATTAAATTTTAAATTTTGATTAAATATTCTTTTTTTTATTTATAAATAAAATCTAATGCATGTTTTTGCTCAAATTCAGTATAGTAATTTCACTAAATGTTCTTCAGTTTCTGTACCGAAGAATTAGCATTAACTTTATTTAAGATTTTATTGTTGTTTTAATCTTTCAAAATACAAAAAAAAGTTTAATGTTATTATTCAACCAAACTTCAGTATTTGCAGAATAGATAGAAAGACAGTTTATTTCTAATTCAAAGGATAAATAATAATTTTTTAAAGTTTTTTGTAATGTTTGGAGTAAATTTTTTCATAAGCTTTTAAATTGGACGGTTTTTGTTTTATACATCTTCTTAGCTTAAATACCATATTTCAATTAATTTTCAAGAAACTTTTAACTGATATATGTTGTGCATAGGCACTTTCTTAATGTTTTATAGAATTTTTTTTAAAAATATCGAAACAAATATCTAAAGATTGCCAAAAACTTTTACTCAACAGTTTATAGTCATACATCGAAAGATTTCATTCATCCGATCATAGTTTCAGCATACATTAAAAATTTAAAATAAGAAATGCACTCTTTATGCCTGAATACCATATTGTTAAAATTAATATCTTTTTTTTTTCAAAAGAAAAAGTATTTCATCGTTATATGATCGCAGGTAATTCTGTTTTATATTATAAAGGCAGTTAAAAGTAAATAGCCTTATAAAATCTACAAGTCTGTAAATAAATACTTGTAAAAAAAATTTTTAAAAAAGTTATAAGAAGTTTATGAATACTTAAGTTTATATTAGAATATTTAATTTTATTTAGCCATTTAACGATATTTTATCTCGTAAGAAAATTGCAACAGCCATTTCTCTTTCCCATTCTTTTGAAATGAAATATATAAAATCAAAGAATAAAATCGAATCATTACTTTATTTATTATTTTGTTCCTTTAAACCAATTTCATACACCGCACTCCCTCAACACTAAAAAGTATTTAATGTTAGTTTAAGTTCTTCGGAGAATAAAATACTCTAGAGAGAATATCTATTTTATTTCGATCAATATCAGAGTAAACAAAATAATCAAATTAACCTTTCTAACTGCTTTTGCAATCGGCGAGATTTTACTAACCCGTTTAAGGAGATTCTCCTTCAAAGTTCATTGAGTTTTATAAGTAATAAAATCTTATTCGTTGCATTTTAAGAGATAAGTAAGTTACTTAGCGCTGCTTTATGTACAAAGCTTTAAGTTTAACTTCAGTCGAGCTTTACGAAGTTGCGTCTTTATCCTTCACAGGTGGTGTAACTCTTAATTTGATGGTTGTATTTGTCTACATAGTATTAAACTATTAATTTTCAATTCCTTTTTTTCACCCCTTCATTTCAATGAAAAAGAACTATAGAATGTATCTATCATAGCAATTACTTTATTTCTATTTTTGACTGGAAATAGTTAAAAACTCAGAAGAGTTTGAATTTCAGTAATTTTAATATTAACTTCGTTTTATCACATCCAGGCAGACAAAATTTACGTACAAATACTTATCGACGAGATACATCAGTCCACGACACAAGAAAAGGGCAAAAGAGTGCAAAATGTTTTTCCTAGTGATTTTATTTATACTATGAGATCATGATAGGGATTCTTGGACATGCTTAGAAAGGGAAATATAGGTAAAAAATTGTCTTATTTTGATAGATTTTTATTCCTTCTTTTGGAGTGGGTGAAAGTGCTGATTAAAGCAGTTTTACAGAGATAGTGTATTAATAATGAGATACAAAAAAGTTGAATTGGATCAGGAAATAAGAGCACTTTCTAGAATTATTGGTGAATGTGGATTAAATTAAGATAAAAATTAGGAAAATAATTAGAATTTAATTTAGATTTGAGAAAATATTATAATCGCGAAATAATTTAAACTGGAGATTTTGACGAATCTTAAGAGTTTACATCTTTCTAAGTCCAAAAATATTTTTTGGCATTACGTATGCTTCTCTGTTAGCAGGATAATCCAAAAGAGCGTTGGTCGGACTACATGAATTAATATAGCTAAATCTGAAACCTGAATATTATATCTAATTTGAAAATAAGCAAATTTTTTGAGTAAAAATTTGTCTGGAGAAGTCTGCCTGGCTGGCAGTAAACTCGATAACAACAAAATGAAATGAGCAAGATAGATAAAACATTGATGCACAGATTTAATATCTAAAATGTAAATTCTTATCGTGCTTTAAATCAAATCTGTTAAAGGATTGGTTTTCAGTCGGTTTGTATTTTCCAATGCATGTAAACCCAATAATTCGTAAAAGTAATTATAATTCAAATAATTTTGATATATGATCTTATGACTAAAGTAATTTTCCTTTTTTGAGCAAAAAAGCCACCCAAAATACATATACTTACATAGATACATATAAAAATGTTATATTCTGGATAAAAACTTATATTTAATAATTATTGTTCGTAAGCATTCTGCAGAACTTCCACGTTTATCTTTTTTTATATGAATTCAATAGGTTAAATATGCGCAACAAGAAATCGAATAAGCAGTAAAAAAATCACTAAAATTATTTTTCATTTTATATATATATGTTATTCAATCCGCGCATTCTTTATGTCCTTTTAAATGTGTCTAGGTTTCTGAGACATTAAACAATATTCACGAATATTCCTCCAATCGTCGAGTGAAATATAAAATAGTAGTTAAGCATGAAAAAAAGATTTACATACTGTTATAATATTAATTAACAATGTTTATATTTATAATTAATACCTGGAAATTTAATTTTGCAAAACATTTGTGGTTAAATTACTTATCCCATGCTATCTTGTTGAATTTCAGTTGCCTCAATTAGAGTCTAGACCTTTTAATTGCATCTTATTTGACATTTAAAATGGGCAAATCTTATGATAATTTTTTTAAATAAATATACAGTGTCAAAGTAGAACAATTTTTCAAAGCAGATTTATTGTCCGAAGCTTCTATAATTTTTTTAACAATACATTCATCGAAGATTTTTTTTTTCATTAAAAAGAATTTTGCTTTTTGGGATTTTTTTGAAATCAGTAAATAAAGATTAATTAATTATTTGAAAGAATGTAGCTAAAGGAGTTTCTTCTGGGTTGCATAATTTGAACTATCCAAATGAATAAGTAGCTTTTTCATCTGCAAGCTTTAAAAATATATCTTAGTAAATACGAATTTATGTAGTTCTTTAGTCATGTAGTAAAATTTTCTTTAGTAAATGGTATAAATTAAATTATCTATCCATTTAAAATAATTTTAATTATCTTTCCCTTTTTATTTTGAATAATTCATTCCATGCATTTTTGTTGCATATTATATTTTGTTTGTTTATTTCATTTCTTAAGGAAGGAGTAAATAAGAAATATTTACCGTACATTTCATGTGAAATTTGAAATGCAACTTAAGGACTTCATTTGTTTTATATTTTTAACATTCAATTACAGATTAACAATTTCTGACATTTTTAAACAAAAATTTTGAGCATGGAATTGAGCATCGAAAATTTAAAATGGCTTTTATTTCGCTACAATTTCTGTAATGAAAGTCTTCATACTATAAAGCAAATTTTGAAATAAAAACATTGTATTAAATTGATTTGATAGTTTCCAATCTCGAACATAACATAACATAACGCCATCCTGTGCCCCCGGTGCCTATAACACTGAGTTATCTAACCAGTTGGATAAGCACAAGATGGAAGGAAGGAAAAAAAAAGAAAAAAGAAATTGTTGGTATAAAGAAAGAGACGACAGACCATCCGGGGTTCTCCAGAGAATCTCATCGGTGTCAAATCCTACGCGACTGTAATTTTTTGGTGAAGTAATAACTGGATGGAGGAGACAAGAATACTGAAACAAATGGTCACTATGGTATATCTCGAACATAACAGCTACAGTTGTAGTAATTAACATATTTTAAATTACATGTGATAACTAATCACACGTAATACTTGGCACTCTTAAAATGTTTCGCAATGGAACTCCAGATTATACATATACATCTTTATAAGAAGGTAAAACTTTTTCCTCTTATTAATTCATTTTATTATTTGCCGCACGTCTTTAGAAGCTTGCTGATTCGGACAGAATATCTATTATATTTATTTTCAACAGAATCACGATGTTCATAATTGTCACGACAAAGTATATTAACGTATCAAATTCTGATAGGCTTTAAATTCATATTATTTTAATAGCTTTACACCGTTTTTGTTGATGGGGTGTATAAGGCATCGTAAAGGTGACAAGTCCAGCTGCCTCATAGTGCCATTAAAAACCTGTATCTGTGTAAGCTGTTTCAGATTACACACTGTCTTTCGTGGTAATATAGATTGTATTGATTCCCTTTGCAAACTAAGGAGATACTAAGCAGAATTATATTCGAAATATATATATATATATATGTGTGTGTGTGTGTGTGTGTGTGTGTGTGTGTGTGTGTGTGTGTGT
>JAPMOR010120529.1:0-12180 GCA_026543865.1 Argiope aurantia | reverse complement strand
TAAAGAGGTTCCATCCATCATTTACAAATTCAGGACGCGGAATATATTATTTCTCATACCACCGTTTTTAGGATTGTCCTAGAATTCTTCAGCAAAATTCGGATTTAACCACTAATTTCATTAAAAAGTAGATTATCTCTGTATTACCTTTTTTTGGCACTATTTGTTCACACTTGTAAATATAAATAGGATTTTTTCTATGCTATAATCTAGAATATTTGCTCACCTCATTTGTTCACTGTTGTTATTATTCTTGTTTTTTTTTCCTTTTACCTTAAGTTTTATTCATTTCCCCCCCTTTTTTATTTTATTAATTTCTTTTTAAATTCTCGCTAAATAATTTATTACATTTTCTTATAAAAAATTCCAGTTTCGAAACATATATACTTTTCTAAAATGTTTTTCTTTAAATTGAAATTTCGATATGATTCTTAGTGGATTTTCATATGCCATAAAATATGCATATGTATATACATGTGTTTTAATAAATGAATTTCCATATGTATACATGTCTATTTGTAAAGCGTACTTATGTTTAGTTATTCTTTTTTTAATTTCATTCACATTTTTAATCATTTTGCTTTTCATTATATTTGAACTTTTCTGTTATAGAATTTTATTAACATATTAACTATTTGGTATAACTTCTTTAAGCATGTATTGTAGCACATCTCTGAATCCCGATAAGTATAAAATACTGCAAGTACTGTTCATGATTTTTCTAAAATTTGATCCGCTGGAAGAGTAATAATGATTTCGTTTTTATATTTTCCTTGCAGCTTTCTATTATCCAGCCCATTATTACGAATAATTTTTTGTAAAAATTTTAATGTAGGAAAAGTATTATAGTCTTAATGATAATTACTTTTAATTTTAGATTTTAAATCTCTTCTATTAAAATATTTTTGAATACTAAGGAAATTAACTATATCGAAAATGAAAAAAATATGTTTTAACATTTAAAATACATACAGTTAATAAATAAATAATGAAAGAAAAGAAAAATGAAATGCATTTGTGTATTTTTTCCGACCAATTGAAACTGAAATTTGATACAGAATAAAAATTAAAGTCACAATATCACATACGAAATTTCTTATATAATATCTTTTATTTATATGTTTTATATCCAGTACATATTATTTGAACTATCGTCTTTACATTCTTTTGAAAAGTACATACCGAGAGATGATCAACCATGTGGCAGATATGATAAAATGTTTAGCCAATTGATGATTCACTTTAACGGCTTTTATCAAAATTTGATAGAAATCGGCACTTTAGATAATAAAACTCATTTATAACACAAATTTCATTTCTTCATTGTTCTAAATCTCGTTTACATACGTTGTTAGGTTTTCAGATTATTGTGCTTATATATACGGATTTGGTTCAGAATTTGATACATAACTATATTTTGGATGCTGCTAGATCTGCGCAAAGTTTTATGTATTTTTCGTTTACGTCATTATTTCACGTCATTAAAAAAATTCGTATTTACTTTAACAGATGCAACGGAAGTTATATTTCAATATGTCCATGATAAACACGTGTTTCTTGCCCACAGCTGATTAACAAATAAAAAGCAACAATAAGCGAAGTATCCATCACACTAGAATCCAATTCTTTAAGAAAACCTGCAAATAATTAATCTTCACAATATAAATCTTTCAAAAGGTGTAATCACCATTTAAGAAAGAAATATGACTTCCTACATTTATACAAACTACAAAAAAAAAATGTTTACATTTTTTTCTTTGATTATATATTGAGATTTAGAGTAAAAAATAATGCAGTTTTGTTATATTTTCCAAATGAAAATATTTCTGTTTTAGGGGAGAATTGCAGTTAAGAAGATGAGGCAATTGGAATTGAAAACGAACATTTTTTGGGACATCGTCCATGCGATCTTGGTTTATCTTGTGAGTCTACGGAAGCGAAATATGTGCCTTTTGTAAGTAGTATTCTGAAAAAAAAATGTTACTGAATAAAAACTTTTTAAAGCATTTTATTAGTGTGCTAAAAACTAAAAAAAATATTTATTTTAATTGTATTTGATATTAAGGATTTCAAATATTAATGTATCTAGGTACCACTATTTTTCTAACAAATAAACTATAAAATGGCTTCTTTCCTCTGGGATCATAATCTAATTATAGCAATCGTTTGATTGGTGCTGAAATTCTAAAAGTATCACAAAAAAAATTTCCATCGCAAACACACAAGGGCACAAATTTCAAATATGTATCATTTTGGATGTTATTGAAAAATAGATTACTTGATCCCATGTTTAAAGCAGGAAACAAGCAATTTCAATAAAAGAGTATGAACATTTCATTCTTTTTAAATCTGTATTATTACTATTAATAAATTAAATTCCCAAGTCTATTAAATAAAAAAATGCATTTGAATATATATGTAAATTATTATTTCTTCTTTCTTCAAAATTTAAAATAATGGAAATAATATTTCAAATCAGAGATACATTTCCATAGTTTGTAATAGTGTCATCTTTCTATATATTCTTGATAATATGGGGAAAATAGTTTCCTTCAATATCACTGAATTATTCATCTTTGCAATTCGTCATCAAAGCAAATACAAAATAACAAATTCCAGCGGAATGGTAGAATGATTGCCTTATCGCAGAAATAAATAGATACGAAGGTTAGTTATAAAATGACCATCATCATTCCTGCATCCAGGAAGAAATACAATCTATGATAAAAGCTGTCAACGGAATGAAATAGCCAAAATTGTACCCATCAAGAGAGCTACAACCAGTAAATTGTCATCTTCACATTTAAGCTAACACTTGTATAAGGCTAGTAACCGCAAATAACTATTCCTCCCATTCGAAAGCATATGAAAATTTTGAATAATAGATATACCACAACAGTATAGGCTGGAACTAAAGTGAAGTCCTAAAGGTCATCACCCGCCACGCTACAGTCTCTCTCATAGGGGACACATCCCATCACTAGTAGAGGGCGGCTGACATCAATGTTTCCGTAAGCACTAGGGCAACGAAAATCAGATCACGATACCGGAAACGTTTCGTCCACATATCCGAGATGCCTTCCAAGGGGACGATCTCTAGAACTAATAAAGAATTTTTTTTTTATTACAACTGAGATTATTTCTTGAAAAGGAAAAATAAATTATTTTGCAATTGATATTTGCATGTGGCACAAATTAATGAATATTGTTATTTTACATACTTTTCAAATCTGTCAGTTAAATTGCATTCTACACTGGAAGAATACCTTTTACTCTTTTGTGAGAAAAATGTAATATGATTGAAAAAGAAAAAGAAGAGAAAAAAATAAAGAAAAAAGAAACTGGTTATTTGATCATTTCATTATTTTAAAAGTGTTTCATATATTACAGCTAAAAATAGTTAATACATTTCTGGGATAGTCTATAGAGAATATGTCCATTAATTATATATCTTTAATTAGACATTTAAGTACAACGAAATAATTGTTTTTTACATCCATTTATTAGGTATACTTCCAATAAAACGTCCAATTTATTTTATTCATATAAATGCCTTGACAAGAATAATGCCGATTGATTTGCGCAGAATGATCAGAACTGTCTGTTGCGATATAAAATTCCAATCAAAATTAAATACTCAATAAAGCAAGCTTTGAAATGAAAGTAAATTCAAGATCATCAATAACATCCCTTAAACATAGATATCTCTCCTTATTTATAAATGAGTAACAAAATGGTTATTTGAATGCATTTTATGTAACGATTATTAACATGATATTTCTGCTTCACTGTTAGAGTAGCAATTTCCTCGATAGATGAAACATTTTTTGCATACATTCTGTACTTGAATTAAATCAGTGCATTGGATAAAATACTGGATTCAATTCAATGTCTTTCATCAGTATGTCAAATTAAAGCATAGTTGTTATGTTATGTTTTATAAATTATGTATACGCAATGATCATGAGAACTCTAAATGAACAATGTAAAAAAGACTATTGAAATTATTAGAAATGTGACGATTTTTTGCAAATTGTCATCTGAAACGAGTTTATTTTTTAACATTTTTATATATTACTAAGGGTTTTTAGTTATACGTATTTAGACATGTGACCATTCATTGTATACTTTCAACCTGTGCATCAGCTTTTTCGTTATTAGTAATTGCATTTTTTTAGGTAGATTCCTATAGGAAGATTACCTATTGCAATGGTTGTGATGGCAAGTCTTCGTTCAAATGTTTATATGTGCCTGCGTGTGTGTGTGTGTGTAACGCTTTTCCCATGTTATCTTATGAACAGGTAACTAGAGTTATTTTGTTTGGATTTCAACTGGCTTGGAATATGCTATTAAAAATGCAAAAATCTCGGACGAGTTCGTAAATGGCCCATCAGCTCAAAGGAGGTGGAAATGGCGTGGGGCTAAAATTTTCCTTCCGTCGCTATAACTTTCGTAATACTGGAGATAGAAAAATAAGTACAATTAACCAAATGCATGCACTTTTGTATGTAAAGTGTTCATTGATTTTAACTGCTATATCTTAGAAATTACGAGCTCAAAAGTAATTTTAATGCTCTAATTTTGATTGTTTCTAACATCAGCAATTTTTGCTGCCAGATAATATCTTATACATAAAGAAATCTACCTATGCCTTCCAGCTTGCCAAGAGATTTTTTTTTTGAATTTTTATGCAGCATTTTGTTCCTATTAGTCACATTTGGCAAAATGTTCCTGGCCTAATATCATCATAAATAAAAATTATTGCACTTAAAAATTGATCGAATAAGGAATCTTAGTATATATTTCTTACACAAATGAATTTTTTTTTTGTCTGGCAGCAGAATAGTGTTTTCATTACAAATTCTTCGCCGCGGTAGCAACTGAAATCGTCGAAAATCGCCTGAAATAGTGATATTCAAAGCATTGTACTTGGGTTAGATTTACTCATTTAAATGTGCATCATTTTTCAGTTACAATATTAATGTACAAAGAGAATGTACATTTCCAAATATTTTATTATATTTGTTGTTGATTATAACAGCATGAATATAATTATTTATGTCATTTAAAGTATTTTTAGAGCTAGGATTATGAACCTATTTCTGAAGTTTCGAAATAATCTATAAAGACTCAGTTTGAATGGACATATTTTACAGCGAGTTGCGAAATTCTCTAATCAAAGGGAAGAGAAGAAATATGAATTCATAACAAATTTCTTCTCTTCTTTTGAAAAAATTTCGTCTATTTTTTTTTAAGATTTTTTTTCTTTTCATAATTTTTATTATTAAAAAACAAAAATTTCTAAATTTTAAGCATATTTCATTCTATTATTTTTAATTAACAGTTCAATCGCAATCACATTTCTGGTTTCATGTCATTTTTTATTTGATTTTCAATGTTAATCCAAGGACTTCGTCAAATTTTAAGGATTTAAGTCGTTTCTAATCTTCTAATTCTTCTTAAAAATCTCTTCTTTTTTAAACTGTATCTATTATAATTTCTTGTTTTTTATTCTGAATTCTCCATCATTCATAAACGTGAACTCTTCTTTTATATTTCATCAAAGGAATCGTCTGCAATATTACAAATTTTAAATTCAACTGAATTTATTTTAAAATTATCTCTTGAAACTAGGGAATAAAATGGCCTCTGAGTGGCTTCCAAATTTCACAGTGTTACGAAATTTTCTTTACCGGGGCTCGTTTGGATAGTGGAATTTATATGGTGTGGAGAACGCTCAATCAGTAGGCAGAAGTAGAATAAAAACAACGACGTTTATTTACACGAAGACACACAGGACAGCACAAAGCGACAACTATATACAGCACAGAAGACGATTATCTTCACCCGAGACGTGTAGCATACAACAGCATACACAGCAGCATACAACCAGAATCTACTGCACACAGTAGCGCACAGCTCAGTTCAGCACTAGCTTGCCTCAGTCGCTTCCGACTCCTCCGTCTTCTACTTCTCCGACTCTGTCTCAGATTACTGACTTCGCTCCGTCGATTCCGCTTACTCTTCTTCGACCACTCCGTCCACTCCGACTACTGGCTTGGACTGCTCTGGCAGCTGTGGACCGTTTTATATGTCTCAGGAGGCGGGGCTAGAAGCCTCTCAACCAATCAAGAACGTTCGAGGCGTATCTCGGTTCCTACTGGACGGATCGGGAAAATTCACGAAGTTTTGGGTATTATCTATTTTGCCACCAACGTCGCCAAATTCGTCGCCAAGTCACCAAATGGTCGCCAAGTTTGTCGCCAAGCTCTGGGACCTTCGACGCACACCTGGACTCCGTCCCATTCAGATGACTGTAAAACTTTCTTTCCAATGATGGAACAAACTATGCTGGGAAGCCGAATTGCAGGTTCGTAACATTGCTCCCCTCTTCAAAGACTGACGTCCCGGCAGTCCTACTTCAATCCAACAGCTGGCGTAGGCTTCCGTATGATGTTATGATGATGCTTTAGGCGACTCTCAAAGATGACATAATTTACTAATTTGGCGGCGACTGAAGATCTATCCAAACCGTCTCAATGGTCTTGACCCGGACCTCTTCGTCGTTTCGGATTGTACATCCAGACCTGATTTCGCTCCTTAAAATGCAGGATGTCCCATGGAGCCAAACGCTGGATCGTAGTAGAGACCCCCGGAACGAATTCTTGCCAGGCTTTTCGGTTGGTCACTTTAAACTTCTTCCATCGAACCAATCGTATATCAGGATGATCCAACGGTGCTTTCTGAAGTCCACTCGAAAGCCAGGTATTCGCCTTCGTAGCCAAAGCTTTCACGGGAATACGTCCACCTCATCCCAGTCTATTCTCGACACTCGAGAGTTGTCCGCAACTCTCCACACTGGATCGTCTGAGGAGTACATCTACCTTTACGGGAAGGGCTCTTCTGCTACAACACAACTTGTCCGGATGCACAGCAGATTCATCAGCTCCTATTTGCATGACACTTCTATGTAGATCCACAGTAAAGATGAATTCTTGAAGGAAGTTGAGATCTTGACTACAGGGATCAGCGATTCCCGCCACGTAGTCTTTTTCCGTGTCACTATGCAAGGAGATATCAAGAGGCTTGCTGAGAGGTAGTTCCTTTAATCTTTGGGACGAATCCAATCCAAACAGGGTCGCATGAACTCTTGAATTGATAGGCATCGAGCACGGGTCGCCGCCAACAGACCCGTCCGAAGAAACCCCATCTTCTCCATCCCCAAGCGCCTGCACTTTCGATTCCACTTCAGGGGACTCATTCGGAGAAGACCGTTTCAGTTCCGCAATTATTTGACATTCACCCTGTTGATTCCTTTCCTTATTAAACTTCGGTTCATCCTCCGGAAGGCTAAGCTCCTTTTCGGTGACACCGGTCTCCATTCGATCTTTAGTCTTTTCTTCCACTTGGCTCTCGCTGCTTCCTTCAATTTCTTCTGTGATATCTTGGACTTCCTCTGTTTTATTACTTTTATCTTTTGAAATTTCTTTTCACGACGAAAGGTCTTTCTTCAAATCACTCTTCATGTCTTCCGTGAAGGCTTTCATTTCTTGCAAAAGTTTCTTTTGTCCTTGCTTCATCTCATCCATAAGTTTCTTCAGCTCAGCCAACAGAGCCAGTAACTCACCATTACCGCTATCAGCCATTTTTGCTTGAGATCTCGTCAGCACCATGCACTATTAACCACTACCCCACTCCTGACACCAAATGTTACGAATTTTTCTTTACCGGGGTTCGTTTGGATAGTGGAAGTTATATGGTGTGGAGAACGCTCTATCAGTAGGCAGAACTAGAATAATAACAACGACGTTTATTTACACGAAGACACACAGGACAGCACAAACCGACAACTATATACAGCACAGAAGACGATTATCTTCACCCGAGACGTGTAGCATACAACAGCATACACAGCAGCATACAACCAGAATCTACTGCAGACAGTAGCGCACAGCTCAGTTCAGCACTAACTTGCCTCAGTCGCTTCCGACTCCTCCGTCTTCTACTTCTCCGACTCTGTCTCGGATTACTGACTTCGCTCCGTCGATTCCGCTTACTCTTCTTCGACCACTCCGTCCACTCCGACTACTGGCTTGGACTGCTCTGGTAGCTGTGGACCCTTTTCTAGGTCTCAGGAGGCGGGTCTAGAAGCCTCTCAACCAATCAGGAACGTTCGAGGCGTATCTCGGTTCCTACTGGACGGATCGGGAAAATTCTCGAAGTTTCGGGTATCATCTATTTTGCCACCAACGTCGCCAAATTCGTCACCAAGTCGCCAAATGGTCGCCAAGTTTGTCGCCAAACTCTGGGACCTTCGACGCACACCTGGACTCCGTCCCATTCAGATGACTGTAAAACTTTCTTTCCAATGATGGAACAAACTATGCTGGGAAGCCGAATTGCAGGTTCGTAACAACAGCAATATAACGGAAGTCGAAACAATTTTTTAGAATCCATATGATTTCTTAACAAGTGTCTATTGATTTTTTTATTAACTGTCGGTCTTCATATAATTTCCTTTTCAATTAAGAATCACTGAAACAGATATTTTTGCATTAACATAATGAAAGATGGAGTTTTGACTGTAATAGTTTGGAGTTTTTATCTTTGTACAGAGATTTTTCATACTCAGAAATTTTATTTGAGTGTAATTGAGTTAATTTTATTGAGTGCCTGATTGCAATAGGTAGACTTTAGACTTCATTTTTCCATCGAAAGTTTTCTCTAAATATGGAGATTTTCCATACTCAGAAATTTTATTTGAGTGTAATTGAGTTAATTTTATTGAGTACCCGATTGCAATAGGTAGACTTTAGATTTCATTTTTCTATCGAAATTTTTCTCTAAACAAAGAGATTTTCCATAGTCATAAATTCGGTTTGAGTGCAAGCTTTTTAACGTATCATGCTGATGCTACGCATAATATATAAATGAAGCATTTCAATTTAATTGGGAGTAACAAATAATGAACCATAAATAACTATAATAGCGATAAATTTATCAAAGGAAACATATAATAGAAAGCAAACATAAAAGCTATTAATTATTTTTAACAAAATATGTTTAAAATTATACCAAATCTACATAAAATTTCTTGTTTTTCTATTAAGCAAATATATTTACCTATGCTAAAATATAGATTCAATCCGGAAACATAAAAGGGAAAAAGTCATTATTGTAGAGACTAAATTTTAAATCAATGAACTCCATTCCATCGTGGATAAATCTTCATGATTCAATTTTAAAATTATCCGATACATGTGTTCAGTATGACGAGAAAATGAGGCAAAAGATAAAATAAAATGCAGACAATCAATAACTCTAAAATTCATGATAAAATTCATTAATAGATTAAAATAATTTTTTTTACTTATAGATAATAAATTTTCCTCGATTCGGAATTAATGAAATCGTAGAATATAATAATTTTTATAGATTGGAACAATCAAATACGAGGAAAAATGTGTGGAAGATGTTTCTACAACAACCTCAGCAGAACCTGATACATACGCGCCAGAGCTGGAAGCTAATGCTCTTTCAGAAGAAAATTCTATTTATGGCAAATTAATAAAAGATACAATGTAATTTCTGCAATAAAGTATTCTACAATGTGTGTGTGAGTGGTCAAATATCTGCTTACATTTTCAGTAATTTAAACAATAATTATTATAATAATTTTTTACCGTTTCTTATCTTAATAAAATATTTCTAGGTCATTATGAGATATGTTGTGATGTCGTCTTGAAATTCCCAATATATATTTACTTTCTTGTTTACAAAGGCAATAAGGGGAAGTATTGTAACTATCAAAATATTCGAACTCGAGATTTTGAAGTCTCTCCTCGTTTCAGACCTCTTCAATTCCGAAAAACCCATTTTTGGAATTATTCCTGTCTATCTGCGAACATGTTTGAGCACGTAAATCGAATTTAAACTAAGGAATTTACGTTTCAATCAATTGCATAGATTTCTATCAAATTGTGAGCTATATCCATTCAGAGGAAGTCTCTTTGTTTGAATATCGGAGTACAAGCTGACAAACATAAACAATAAACATAAATATCGATGAAATGATAAAATTAGATTCGTAAGGTTTAGTATACATATTTTGCATCTGAAAACATAGATTTGTAACAAATCTGGAATGGAATATTTTGTAACACATATTTAGATACAAGCATATAGTTTATTTATACACAATTCACAAGAGTTGAAAATAAAATTTAAATCAAATCTAATTAAAGCTACTTCAGAGAGAACAGCCAATGGATGGTTGTCTTATTGTATACGAGGAAGCATAAAGGTTGAATAAGATTCAAAAATAGAGAAGCATTCAAAGACATATATAATGAGATTCTTCATTAAATTGAAATTTGGAAATCAATAGTAATCCACTGTAATAAAATATTTCTTATACAATTGTAGTATAGTTATTTTTAAGTTGTCTAGTTAAATCATCAAAGCAGTGAATCAAAAAGCAATCGCGTTTTGTTCATTGAGCCTAAAATAAAAAGTAAATTCAAAACAAATTTGCCAATAACAAGAATGTTTAAGTTTATGAATAATTACTTTATTTTGAATATTATATATCTTGTTTAGATCGTAATTGGTATCACAAATCATTGAATTTTTGTTGCAGTGAGTTGTATTATATGGTGGAATGGAATAGCTTAAAAAATAAGCTAATGTAAATGTTTCTTCATTGAAATCTAAAAACACTGCCACAGAAAAATTCACTGCCGCGACCTAAAATTCTGAAACCATTTAGTAAAGATCATGCTCATGAACATATTTATGAAGGGTGAGGAATAATTAATTTATTAAAGAAATATTTCTTAAGAATTCTTTGTGTATAATAATTTTGGTTTAAAAAAGTCACAACACATTAAACTAAGATGGCCTCATCATTAATTAGGCTGTCTTAATATTTTATATAAAAAATTAAATATTTAGGATTATTCTGGTTAGAATTTTTTACTTGAGATCAAATTAAAAATCCTGACAGCAGTCCATAGAGAATATAATTATTGAACTATAAGTATTTGTGCGAAAAAAATTTAATGTGTTTTTTTAGAATAAAAATGCGAAATAAAAAATGGTATTAATTATGGAAAAATTATATTTCGGAATTTATATAAGTTAATACCTTTGCTAGAAAAATAATTTTAAAAAATGCTTAAAAGCAATTGAAAAATTAATTATTTATATACAGGTATTTTTATTTGCAATTTGTATTTTTTTTACTCACATTAAATTTAAATTAATTAGTAAGGATATATATATATATATAGATAGATAGATAGATAGATAGATAGATAGATAGATATTGGAACAAGCTTTTAGTTTCATTAAAATTGTAACAGAAAATATATTTCCAAGTACAATACTTAATTAAATATGGAAAGGAACTGCTTTATAAAACCTTTTGGTCTTTATGTAAATTAATAGTAAAACGTCAAAAAATCAAATTTCATACATTCACCCGTAATATAAAAGTGTAAATTAATAAATTGTTCATCTTGCATTCATCTATGCACATATAAAATTTCGCATTTCATTTCAGTCAACATAATTTGCAGCATATGCTTGTTTTAAAATTTAGATTGCCTAATCGCAAATATAGATCATATGTAAATATCATATGTAAAAAACTATCATATGTAAATATTAATCATATAGTATATCATCCTAGCATCATGTCTTCAAAAATTAATTTATCACGCATGCTTTCACATTATTGTTCACTTTAGTATTGATGCTTGCGACAGTTACAAATTTGACTTTGCAAGGAAAGAAAGCAAACTTAAGAATATGAAATAAGATTATTTTATTTCACTTGTGTCATTTGTAAAGAATTGATATATAAAAATAACAATGAATATTTGGATACACCAATGGTATATGCCCTGGCCTGGTTGTAGAAGAATTCAAAATCTTGTTCCAAATTCCCATTATCTTCATTAATGGACTTTTATTCTTCTGGAGAAAAATATGTAGAATGATGCTTCGTACTAAGTTTTATAAATGTGTGGTGTGGCATTTCTAGAAATTCTTCGCTTGTTTCTATTTTGTATAATATTACATTGAATGGTAAATGATATATTCAGTTACTTTTAATTAGGAGTATGTCTATGTTAAGGGATGAATTTGCTCTGGCTATACGCACACTGAAGTTCTTTG
>JAPMOR010120500.1:0-17451 GCA_026543865.1 Argiope aurantia | reverse complement strand
GTAGGCGAAAATTCTTACGATCAAATGTTTTCTAGCATATTATTTTGTAAACTTATCAAAAATATCTCTATTTTGCTACAAGTCATTTTCGTCAATGCATATTTGAACAGAAAATTTAAAAATATATATTATATGGATATTATCAATTTTCGGCTTTTTCTTTCAAAAAATATCGTTAAAATCATATTAGTAAAGTCAGTTTTTTCAAAAGCATGAATAAATATTATGTTTATGTATTTCTTTCACCTTATTATTTCCAAAGAAATGAAATAATATCATGAATATTCATGAAAAGAATATATTATTTTCCGAGTATTCTGTGTAGTTCTTACTTATGGAGTTGTTATGATTCTGTCTATCATAATCATTGACATCATTTTTGATTCATTTATTAACATTTTGATATTTTGTTTGAAATTTCTTGCACAATGTTAACGATTTCAATTAGTTTGTGATTTCACAGAAATTTATACTAGATGTTTTTTGCTTGTTAATGATATTTTTTAAGTTTTAGTCTTTAACACTAAACCTACCGGCATTTCACAGATACATTGGAACTGCCATTGGAAGCGGTCATTTGACCGGCTCGTGGTAGCTTTAGTGTTAAAGTAAGTTTTTCTAGTTAAGTTTTAGTATTTCAAATAATTTCGCTTTCTACTACTTAAAAAATGCAATTTATACACAATAAATCTTCTCTGAATTTCGATGTCTATTATTAGTTATGAAGAATCGTTGATTAAAATATATACTACTTGCGAATATTTTAAGAATTATCTAATTAAAACTGATATTTTCCTTCCTTTTTAAATGAAAAAGTTGGCAATGACTTAAAAATATTATGCAATATCGGTAAGATATATATAAATTTTAATTTTCAAAGCAAATAAAATTAAATAAAGTCATTACTAGAAGACGATTAAAACAAACTTGTCCTTCGTAATGAAAGTTGGATAAATGCATTCGAGTTTAAGATTTCTGATTTTTTTTTTCTTCAATTAACTCGTAATCTATGTCGCATAACTGAAGTTATTCTAAAATATTTTTTTATCTCAAATGAAAAATATTATTTAATTTCTCAGTTTACATTCAAAACACTAGATGAGCATAATTTTGAGATAGCGAGAATATTCATAATTCGCATATTTATCGAATTTTGAAGATTATATGAAATAACAACTGGCTTTCGCGACTAACATTTTGTTCGGAATATTCACTTTCCTGGCTCTTAAACTGGTAATATGGAAGGCGCCTATTTAAAATTTCATCCCATTTGATAAAATTTAAAAATATGAATTTGATAAAAACAGTATGTGCAATTTTAAATGTGTATATGTTACGGTTAATTTGATTAATCGGTTATTTTTAATAATAACCGATTACTGGTATAAACCGATCTAATCAATCAATGGAATTGACTGATTAATCATTTTTGCCGATTAATACTGATAATAACAGATAAATCACATTAATCGTAACATATATACTACGAAATAAAAGCGGAAATAAAAATCCTACTAGAATTAGTATCCTAAGTATGCATTCTTTTTTTTATTTTAATTACCAAATTTCTTTTTATTTTGAAGAGGAAAGAAAGGGTGGAATGGTTTGGAGAAACAAAAACAAAAACAAAAAAAGTTTTAGTTCCTTCATAATAATAATAAAGCCATTCTAACATTGTGTTCAAATTTAAAATATGATTAAGCGAAAGTATTAAGTTATCGAAAATACAAAAATCACTTGAAACGCTTCAATATCTTAATTATCCTTTTATATTATTGAAGGAATTAAAATAACACTAAATGTCAAAAATAATACGTTTTACCAAATTAAGGAGCTAAATAAATTCGTATGCCAAAAGATTAACCAATATTTCAATTAATATTAGAACTTTAAAAATTGGCATTTGGCACACGTACTCTTCCTATTTTGAAGAGCACGTTCAAATTTCAGTATCAGGAAGGAAAAAAAAGTAAATTTGTATAAAAAAACATACAAACAAGCATTCAACCATTCATTGGTCGCCTTCAGAGACCAGCTGATTAACCTGAAATATTGGTTAAATTTAATTTCAACGGAATCGTTTGGATATAACTTGATTGATAACAGGATTCCGTCAAATTATCAAACATTAAAGCTAAGTCATTTTAAGTGTCTTACAGATATTCTGTTCAATGCGAATATTAATTTTTCTAATGGAGACTAGTCCCATGAAATCATAGCGCTATTAAAAAATATAAAGGTACGGTTCATCTATCTTCAAAATTTTCGCGATATTATAACTTTGTTTTTGTAATTCCTCTTATAAATTACATAGATATTAAACAGAAGTTTTTATCTTTAGCTTTTAACAATGGAAGAAAATCACGCAATTAAATATTTTATAAAAATAATAGAAAAGAACGTGAATTTCAGGGCAACAATGTAATCGATTTTTGGAAATTAGGCAAAAACTTATTTTTAAATAATTGCCAAAACTCAGTAAAAACTTGCACTCTTATTAAATTGACTTCATTAAAAGACCTATTTTAAATTTTGAAACATAATAAAAATCATGGGACAGTAATATATTCGGAAGTTATTCCTCAAAGACGCTAACAATTAGCTTAATTTTTAATTAATTAAAATTTAATTACAATTTCAGAAAATCACTCCAAAGGTTCACATCGCCACCTTCCAAGGCACATATGTACCGAATCGGGTAGCTGTAGGTTAAACGGTCTTCCCTAGAGAGCACCAATACACATACGATAATATAAGTAATAATAAATTTAATACACAATTTTATCATCAGAATTTCAGACCTGCATCGAATTTTGAATAAATTCATCGAAGGATAGACCAAAATACTATGCTAAACTCTTAAGAAACTAAGTATATTAGATATCATTAAAGGCCTTATCGTTAAATTTGAAAATATGTATCAAATTGTGGTACCAATTGAAGATGTCCAATACGCAGACTCTTTTTTTCTCTTATTTATACTGCAAAGTACAAAACACGTCATCATACAAAACACGTAAACAAGTGTAAGAGGTGAGGGGTCTTATCCTGATTTTTTTTATTAATTCAAATTATTATATTCTCAAATAAATAATAAATAAATTGTTATCAAAATTGGCTCCGCTTCTTCTAATGACGACCTTGGTAACACATCAGACCGCTTCTGGATATTTATGGGAGTTGAAAATTCACCTTTTTAAATAGATAAAATCGTTTGACAGAAAATCAAAATACAATACTCATTACAATATGTTTGGGGAAAAAAAGATTTCTATATAATGTTTTTATATTCATAATTAGCACTCTAGCATTATTGCAATAATGCTTCAAATCTATATAAAAAAAATCTCAGAAAGTCTTATCTGAGAATTATTATAAATTGAAAAAAAAAAGGGGGGGGGAAGGAAAGAAAAGAAACCATTCGCATCAACTTAAGATAACCACAGAAGTCATCTTACGCTTTACTTCCGAATTGTGTCAGTACAAAATTCGAAGTAATACATCATTCAAAGCAATTTTTCCAACAAAAGTGTCCCCACTGCTATCTAATTCTTCCATATTTCTTGCTACAGTATCAAAATCCGATCACCCATAATGTATAACTTCATCACTCCCTCTTTTAAAAGAACTAAAAATACACTCCGCGTAAGGTCGCGATACGGGTCAGAGTGCAACGCATAACAACACATCGCGCGCAATATCGTGGGAGAGGTGTACACTGACGTACAATTACGGGTCAGTGGTTGCATTGGATCGTAAACGGATGACGTCGCTAGAGCATGCATAATGAAAATGGCGCCGACATATGTGCCTACAAGAAACAGTTTGCCTGCAGGATTATTTTGAAAGATGCGTCCTGCCCAAGAGCGGGGACAAAAGTATTGTGGTTTTGACACCCTGCGGATATGAGACTGTTTGCCGAACTATGTTCAGAAAGCTACTTAAAAGAGATGTTACTCCTGCAATTGAGGATGACAAGGGGAATTTTTTATGGAAAGAAAAAAAAATGATACAAGCAAAATTTTCTACCATAAATTTGTTAATTAGAGGAATTTGGTGATTATTTTTCAATAATGATTTAAGTTTTTATAAAATGCACTATTCTAAGAAATGTATTTATTTAAAAAGGAATTAGACAATCAATTTGTAAGAAAAAAATTAATATTTAAAGGAGAAAATATTCTAATAATCAGAAGAAAAAAAATTGCTAAATTATTGGATAAAAGAAACTTTTGTTCAATTTATCTTTTGATTGTGCTATATTAATCGTCTAAGACGATCAACTTATTCGCATGGAATATTGGCCTATTTAGTTGTTAAACTATCAATTTGAAATGCATTTGTATAAAATTTCAGTACTCGTGCTGAATTGAGTACTTGTATTTGGAATTTTTATTTTATCAGAATTGTAAAATATGAGTTTAACAAAGTCAATCTAATATAAATTTACTGCAAGAACAAATTAAAAGCGATATGAACAAAGAAATAAAAGCGAAAGTGTGAATCTTATTTGGGTGTTACAATCCAAAGAAAGCATTTTTTTTATTTTTTTTTTATCTTAACACTTGCAAAAGACGTGATTAACTGGTTTGTCGAAATAACGAAAATAGATTAAATTTCACCAATAAAAGCATTGTTATAATGAAATGAAATTAAAGAAATATTAAAATAAAAATGCACATCAGGAAGGGTTTTTATTTTTTAAAAATATTATTAAAATTTTTATATGTCATTATTTTTAGGAGGTATTATTTTTACTGAAAAAATTAAATATTTACTTAATTAATTTGCATTTTGATTACGAAATTAATAGTCAGAAGGATTTGTTATTTATTTATCATAAATGCTTTACTTTAATTTTAAAGAAAATATAATTTCAAAAAGTTATGAAATTAGTTTTAAAAAAAAAACTGAGGTGATTCAGGAGAAAAGAGTACATATTATATCAGTTAAAAAATACGGTTTATAAGAGCGAATTTTTCACGATATTATCAATTAGAAGGAATTATTGAATAGTTTTGTACATTATGTAATGAACGGGGTTCATAAAGTGTTATAATTATTAGAAAAATTTCTTTCACTATGAATTTTATATATAGAGGATAATCTCTTAACCATCAGGAAAATAAGTAGTTTTATTGATTTTAAATTTAAGTTTTCTAAAGAATGTGATTATGCATAATGCCATGATTAAAAAAATAACAACAAAAAATGAAGATAATTTATGAAATAATTTTAGTATTACTTTGTCATTTAGTAATTAGTTTGTTTGAATTGCATTAAAATCTATATCAATATATCGATTCTCCTCACCCTCCTCAAAAAAATGTTCGTAAAATAATCAACAAATCATATTAGTTCGTAAAATAATCAGATATGAAAGTGTATTAATTTAAAGAATAAAATGAATTACAATTTTACTGTACAGCTATTAAAATCAATAAAATTTACTCTGTCTTCCATCAAAATAAATTTTTTGATCGTTTATCCGGGGTCAGATTATTAAATAGGCAAAGCAGGCAATTACTTAGGAAATCACAACCTAAAAAAATCCGAAATCTTCATGTACTTTTTTTTTTTTTTGTATTTTGAAATTTTATTTTGAACTTTCAGTTAATTATAAAGGCTGCTGTCGAGCTTTCTCAATTTCAAATCAAATATTTTTTTAATTGATTTTGGAACATTATTTATTAATATTTCTAATTAATTTTCATTTACAAGTTTTATATTACGTTATTTAAAATTCTAAAAAAAAAATGTGTGTGTTTTTAATTTTAAAAGAATGGCCCATCCTATAACTTAATTAATAATTCTTTAGACTAGGGCCGATTTTGCATTCCAAATTAATAATGTAACAATCAGAAAATCCAATGTTCCGGAAAAATAGGCTAGTCACCTAAGGTGGCTAATATAAATATACTGAAAATTATTGAGGCTGCTACGATATTGTAATGCGGCAGGTATTAAAAATTAATCTTCCAGGTAATTATCTTTTAACAGTAGTTATAATAAGTAGAAATACCAGTACAAAATTCTTTGTAAAGGGATTAGTACAAACTTTAATAACTATCATACAATCATGATTAACGAAGTTTTTTATTTCTTTTTTCAACGAACTTTTTTCCCAAGATGACTTTAGAAGCAAATAAACTCCGCTGACTAATCTTTCTTATATTCCATAGCGAATAAAACTCTCAGATTAATTATTTCCTTTTTCCTTATCACACTAACTTCATTAGTCCATTAGAAAAATCACCTGCTGTCACCTGTATTCAAATTTGATGTTATTATCGCTGACTGAGTTTTATCGCTGCCAGAATTAACTAGCATCTCATAATCCTATAGAAGCTAATTAAACCCCGCACTAATCATTGCGGTATTTTCCTTAATTTAGTTAATCATTGCAATCGGTTTAACGTCGCCCGCTGCATTAACCATACTTAAAAGCCTGGAAGGGAGACGCAATAGGAAAAAAAAAGACCTGGGCGTTTGCAAACCGGAAAATTTCAGATCCTGTTTAGTAAGGTATGGAGACTTGGATTTTTTTTTATTTCTTTCATTTTTTATTCATTATTTTTTCTTCCTTGCAATCAATAGAGGACGTTAGTAAATCGAGAGGTTGCAGTCAAAAAGCCAATCCCATTACTGACAATTCGAGTCCAATTCGATGCAAAGGGGGCAAATCGTGTTTCACGCTCCCGGTGTCCCGCAGTCACCAGCGTGCTTTTTCCCCGTATCTTTGATAGTACCCTCCGTAAGTATGAAGTCTCTTTGAAACTTTGCCGCGGTGTCTTCTTCCGTGTTGGATACATTCATAAATTCAAAATTTATTCTTAAAGGAATTTTTTTTTAATGAAATAAAAATTAGGATTAGTATATGTTGTTATGTATACCGTCTTTCACTTTCCAAAAGGGACTTAACTAATGGCATAGATTATTTGCATTAAAATAATTTAATTTACTCTAATTAAAGTTAAAAATATGTTGTTGTTGTTACTTATGGCACTTTAGAATCCCGCTGGCAGATCTGTTAGCGATTTAAGTCGAGTGAACGTCTCTTGTTTTTTCAGTAGTGCAAACTAGGTCCAAGAGTACGATTTAGCTATTTCATGCGTCAATAATGGAAGAAAATCACGCGATTAAGTATTTGATGAAACGATGAAAACAGATTAAATTAAATTTTCAACAATAAAAACTATTGTTGGAAAAAATATAGCTTTAAAGAATTACTAAAATCTGGGAAAATTTTGACAGACAACAACAAAAAGACATTTTTTAAAATTTTGGAATAGTGCAAAATTTAATTTTGTGCAATAATATTTTTGAAAGCTTTTACGAAAAACGCCAAAATTCAGCTTAATTTATTTTAAACATTTCACCGATGTGGTGTGCACGTTCTTATCTTTTCCAAAATATATATATACCAAATTTGGTAGTTATAGGTCAAACGGTCTGGCTTGTAGAGTGTCAACATACAGAAATAGACAAATTAATCTTTATCTTTATTGTATATAAGAAAGAATATTTTATCGTCATAGACAAAAAAAAAAGAAGAAAATGTCATAGATCTAGTATTTGGTGTTAGGACAATACACAAATTCCCATTCATCTTATTTGTTGCT
Organism: Argiope aurantia; assembly: GCA_026543865.1. Classification (NCBI taxonomy): domain Eukaryota; kingdom Metazoa; phylum Arthropoda; class Arachnida; order Araneae; family Araneidae; genus Argiope; species Argiope aurantia. Next base: position 9,829 of record JAPMOR010120500.1, on the reverse strand, counting down.
CTTTTGAATTATTTCCTTCGAATTCACATGCATAGACAAACAAAAATATTTTCGAATTATTCTACATCATATATGGGAATTATAACAACATTGAAAATTGGTTAATTTCCTTTATTTGATTATTAAAAATTTTCTAATTTCATACAAAATAATACAACCTTTAAAATTTGGACCTAACTGATAGAGTATAAACACCTAAATTAAATAACATATATTAAAACGTTGTAACTTATCTATCAAAGAGTGTAAATTAGAAATTTGTAAGCGAAACAATCGGATCTTTATAAAATAATAGAATTTGAAAAATGTTAAAAAGAAACTTTATTTTGGTTTCAAAGAAACATTCTTGAAATATAAAATATTTTCTATATTTTCTTTTTAAAATGTGTTCTTTATTAGTTGTGATTGAAGTATTTTAACACTTTTTCTTGCATATTAGCAATTAAAGTTGTGATTAATTCCTAAAGACGGGAATGTTATTAATTAATTTTAATACGGATTTTAATTTTAAAATTAAAATGTCTCGTTTGCCATTGGAATTTTAATTCTTTTTAATTCATCTTTAATCAATTGCCTGTTTGCGTATTTTCTTGTCAAATAACAACCACAATGACAAATGAGTATTATTTTACTTTTTTGAAACCAAGTCAGGCGAAAAACAAATTAAATTCCTCGAAGTAAAAAGATCTTTGCAAACGAAAGACGATGAAATTTATCAAATGAAAGTTCAGTCATTCATAAAATTGTCCAAGAATTTGATCATCAGGATTTTGGAGTGCAAAAATAAAATAAAAAAATAATCAAATATCAAAACTATTCAAGATAAGATATGAGAAAGTTGGACAGAATATACCAAAAAACTTTGCATGTCGTGAAACCCCACTGCCAATTGTAAAGCTGACCCGCTCGATATGGTGTCCATTGAATATGGAATTCCAAAGACATATTTTAGCGAGCAATATATTTTTCAATTCAACCATCATAAAAAAAAAAAAGTTTGGCGGCAAGAATTGCCAGTCTATTATATTTCCGACTTGGTGAAGGTTAACTCCATACAAACTGAACCACCTCCACAATTGGGGGGTCCATTCCAACACGCGAGAGGGGGGTCGAGTTTCACAATAGAACTAATTCGTGTAGGAGATGCCCACCCCCATTCGCAGTCTTGAAAGGCGTTAAATGTGGTCCTTTTGAACCTTTAACTGCTAGTTCTATTACGGCATCATCATTAAATGTGGCCACTCAAGTAGACATAAGCTGGGAACCTACACACACTTGTTGTGTCACCACTCAGTATTTGCAGTAGAGGCTGAAGTTTAACTTAGGGATTTTTTCCTCCCTTGTCGGTTAATCTTTCTCCCATGGCGTGAAAGTGATAAATATTAAAGCAGTAGTAAACAACTTTTGCTTCTCCATTATAGTGAGAAATTGCCGTTTATAAAATAGGTGGTGGCTGTTTTTTGTGAAAACATTTTGTTACCTGCTTTTAAATATCTATTTGAATCTTTTTTATTTAGAGTATATTGTTTGATAAACAAAGCAAAATATTAATTATCATTCATTGAGTCATTCTTGTTTTAATTATTAATTATTCTTGCTTAATAGAAATTAGCAGTCAATTGTTTTTTTACTCATTTCCGCATGTGTTAAGGTTTTACAGTTTTGTAATTTTATTGGGTCCTGATAACAATAGTATGTTTAAATATTTTTAGAGTCCTTAATTATCAATTAATATATTAATTAATTTTACACTTATAAAATCGGTTAATATATAATCAATTAATTACAAATATTAAAGACTACAAAGTAATAGAAAATAAATATAAAAATATTTAAAGAAAATGTTTTTGTAGTATATTAAAGAAAGTAAAAACAATTCCTTATGTCATATATCTGGAGGTCAATAAAAGCATCGCAAAACATGAAGTGCGGATTAAAAAAAAACGTTTAAGTAAATTTTAGTTTTAATTTTTTAAATATAATAAATGTTTTTTATGATATGTATTAAATCTTTATAGTTTTCAATTGTTGTTTCCTAGGTCTCATTTAACGATATCTATTTTAAAATCCCGATTTTTTTGTTATTTAAAAAAAAAATATTTGTTTTTTAATTCTTTGATTATTAATCTTTTTTATCTTTTTTTTTCTTGATTTTTTTTATGTAAATGAAGAGAATAGGTTTTGTATAAGACAAATTGTTCATTTTTTTTTCTGAATAATTTTTAAGCTAGAACCAGGGCTAAAATGGGCGAAGAAAATGTTTTATAGTAAGAACTATTTAAACTAGATTTAAAAGACTAGTTAGATGTGTATGCCCCGTTAGTAATCAAAAAGTTACTCTACTGTAAAAGCGTTTTTTTATATATATATATTTAGTACATTATTTAATAATCTAGACTATAGTTAACTAAGTAGAAATAAAAAGAAATCAAAAGTGGCGAAACAGTTATGTCAGATACAGAATTTCGTATGGTTTTCGAAACTTTTTTTTTTTTATAATTTCATTTTGATTCTTTCATTTTTTATGTGGCAGTGTTAATTTGATTTACAATTTTGACTGTAACGAAAGTTGAATATATTCTAGGATAAATGATATTAATTGCATAAAAAAGTAATGATTAAAGCTATTAAAATGACTGTTCAAAAATTGTTTTAAATGAATTTTCATGTACGATAAATTATCATAATCCACAAAAATATGTCATCTGAAAGTAAACTCAAAAATTTCTTCGAGATTTTTATCACTAATAAAGAATGCACTTGCAATTTCCGTGAGCAACACAAAATTTAGGAAACATTCCATAAAACACTTCGGAGGGACAGTATCTCATTAGAATACAAAAAGGATTTTTAGTACCTTTATATAATTTAAAAATGCCTTATTTTTTTCTTCCACGAATTGATCAGAGTGTTCCCGACACCACAAAATCGCAACCAGAGCGCTCACACTTTGATAGGTCTTGTGCAGTTGAAGCGCTCGGAGAAATACTTTCTTCCGTTGGTCGCACATCATTTGAAAAGCTCTCGAGTCACAATGCCCTGTCCGGGGCCGGTATAAGCTGCCTTGCCACTCGTGTCATTAAGGGAGACAGTAATGAAATGCAGCACATTATGAAAGCAACTAACTCTGTTTGCCTCGCTTAATCTGCAGGTTAACCGCAGGTTCTCCCCTTCAAAAGGGACGGTGTCCAAAATGCACAGGGAGTAGTTAAAGTTTCCATCTTCCAATCTGCATTAATGCAAGACGTACACTATTAAATCAGTGATGAAGACCCTTTTTATCTATAATCTCGTTAAAACGCCGAAATTTCAAAGTTCACATTGTGATATATATATTGTTTAATAATGAAAGAAGAGAATCCTATCTTTTCATAATTTTATTGAGCAATTGAAGTTTCAAAGTTAAAATCTGTATTATGTAAGATATATGTTATTTTTGAAATGAAGGTTAAAGCTCCTATATTTTCAGAATTTTAGAGAGCGACTGAAATGTCAATGTTCATGTCTGTATTAATATGATATATATATCGTTTGTTAGATAAATGATGAAACTTCTTCTTTTCCATTACCCTACAAAAATCATTGAAACGAAACTACGTCTCATTTTAGAGCTGCTGTTTATAATCTAATCATATGATGTCATGCTTTTTTGAATAAGCGTTTTTGATTGGTATTTGTTAAGCAAGTAATGTTTAGAAAATGCTTTAAGTCGGAAAGGTAAATAACCATTGCAGTTTCAAAATCACCAGAAATTTATGTCAAGGTTGGTTGTAGATTTTAGGTGACTGCATTGGAGAGCTACAAAAAATGGTGTGCTTGTCCATTACACAAAATTGTCTTTCCTTTAGCGAATTTCGATCCCTCATCAGGAATATTAATTAAAATATTATTCTTTCGTAGTTCAAAAGGTCGTAATTTAAATTTTATTGAAATCTATTATTTGGCGCATTTTTATATGGTTTAAAGTTGTCATCAGAATTCATAAATACCAAATTGAAAAGATTGAAGCGATGAAGTGGGCATGCTTAAAAATGCGATATGGTCATATTTAAAAATTAATTCCTTTAATACTTTAACAGCTTTTTATTCGAAATCTAATTAGATTGCACTCTCCTCTTCATGTACATGCTGCCTTATTGATCCAGTCAAGAATCCACAAAATAATTTGAAGTGTTTGTGGATTATGTATGTTTCCGTTAGATGATTATTGCGCTTTTGAACGATTTAGTTTCAGTTTATAAGTTTGATTAGCGATGATTCGATGCCTATGAGATTCAAAGGCACGACCATGAGAGAGTTAAGTTGAAGTCGAGTTTTCATTTTTAAAAAGACATTCAGAATTTTTTTTATTATTATTTCTGAGTCTTCATAGATTGAGTTTGCTCTGTTTACCATATTATGTACCTTAGTAGTAATCATTTTGCATTGGTGATTTGGTATTATTATGAGGAAGTGCCGACTAATGGATTTCAATTCGAATGAGATCTTTGGTGTTCGAACTTTCGCATCACTGGCAATGATATCTTTAACTGCAGTTATATTATAATGTGCGATAATGATTTATTAATATTAAAGCACGCATTATTGAAAATAATTGATTAATTCTTTTTTTTCCTGCAATTTAAATACTGTCTTGTTAATTCTTAAAGCTATTTTTATATAATTTATTTCTATGTGGCTATGCTTATGAGCATGTATGTACTCACCTGAATTTTGATTATCTAGAAATACAATTAAACCATGCATCGACCCTAGTGACAGCTAAATAGCTTGGTGAAGCATATAAAGCAAATATTATTTGTCTTCTTGAAATGTTGAATGGCTTGCATGTGATAAATGTTATCCCCCTCTGATGCTCATATTAGTACATAAATTAAATCCAAATACTTTTTTTTTGTTATCTTCACCTTGTACCCCTTCAGAATGCTAAATAAGCAAGTAAAACTTAATATTTTATTCCATCAAAGTAGAAGTATTCCCTTTTATGCTACATTTTTGCTACTACCAGATGCTTGTCTACAATGTTCATGGGTAAATATTAAAAGTGGATTGAACGAATGCAATCTAATATGGGTAATCTCCGATTTAAACAGTTAAGCGATAAAAATAATATTGCTACATTACAGACTCATAAATTATGAACCCAAAACCCAAGAGAGATATCTAAAACATTGATAAACATTAATAGTGTGGTCGTGTTTCTGTCTTGGTATTATGCTTGTGTGCGTTTTACTTTTTGGCAGTTGCTAGAGTTTTCCATTTTATTTATATATGATTTTGAATTTTATAATTCTGCATTCTTTGTTGTTATTTTTTACGTGTACTTTGTGGCTTGTGCTCTCTGCATGTTTTTGGTTCATGCATCCTGTAAATGAAGTCATCTGTAAAGTGCTTTTTTTAAATAAATAAATAGTGAAATCTTCTATCAAATTCCTTAATAATGAAAAACATAATAATTCAAAAATCCTTATTCAAAATCATTCATTTATAAAAAAAATTCATTAGAACTATGTTTATCTTTAATGAAAGTTTCATTTTCTTATTTTATATTTCTATTTATATCAGCACTTAGGATCATATTTTCCTTCATTCACAGATGGAGTTTAGGAATGCATTTGCAGTCGAAATGGGGTCACAAAAATCTTGGTGAGCGAATTTTGGCTATGAATATGAAAGAAATGACCTTCAAGGTGCTTCATGCTTCATTTACAAGGTAAGATTACTTTACTATCAATTTTTATTAGAAAAATCCCAAAAAGAAAAAATATTGCATTTTAATATATGATTTCATTTCTATTTCCTAAACGGCGACATGGTAGCAGGCCATCAATATCCATTACATTAAATCCATTAAACTAGTTATCAAAAAGCAAATAAAACATATTAACAAACAGTACAGAGATGCTTTGTTTTAATTCAATATCGTGCTGGACTTCCTAGATTACATTATATCATTTGCTGTCTGGAGAAATAGCACTAGCGTGTTTCCAATGCAGATTATTCATATCTGTTTTACTGCATACTGCCAGAATGTTAAAATTTTAATTCCCAACGTTTACATTTTTTCAAAACATTTTACAATCTATGTTACCATTCATTTTCTCTGTTACTATTTCACAATCTGAATTTCTTGGAAAACTCATGTTTCATTCTTTCAACTTGAAGTTTATAAGCTTCTCTCTAATTTGAACATTTTTACAGTTTTGATTGAAAGTTGTTTAGTTTGGGTAAAATAGCAATGCAATATTATGTTTTTACTTTGATACGTAGAAGCGTACCATTTAATCTGGCGCTGAATAGTAAACATAAAATCTCTTGCATCAATAATAATAATAAGACCCAAACTTGTTTGCAAATCACATTCTCTATAGTTTGTCTTATTAAGAAAGTAAACTTCCATTTCAGTCTTTTATTATTTTCTAGCATTCGATCACCGTTGAACCTGATTTGCATTATCCATAATTACACTTTCAATTAATTTAAATAGGGATTTTAGAGAAAAAGTATTAGAAAAATATAAAGATACTAATTGAATAAGATGAGCAAATTTCTATTTGAAATGCGAAGTTTTGCTTACGTTTAACAGTAACTGATGACTATTTTTATAGCTACAGAGCACTAGAAGATTATACTGCTTGACAAATCTAAATTAAGAATTCAAATCCCTAATAGATTCCACGACTGCTCATTTATGAAATGCAAATATCAGTTTCTATTTCGAGATTTTCATAATCATCGCTAATTCCATCTTAATACATTTCTATGTCTGTACACAACTTAAGAGCAAGGCATTTACAAATGTGCTTTAATATATGCAAAGTATGCAAAAGCGCTTTAAAGTATTTTAGAAGAGGGAATTTTTTCAAACATTTTCCAGATTTGTACTAGTCCTTTTAAATTTTTTAAAAATGAAATATTTCGAAAATTTTTATCTTAATTTAAAAATTATTTAGACGAACCTATCATACCAATAAGTTCTCATTTGCTCGTGATATTGGTTTTATGAATAATTTCAATTTCTCATCTCATTTTACTGAATTTTTTACTATTGAATTTTACTATTGCTTTAAGGGAGCCGGCTACATTGGAAACTCGATATTCAGCGTAAATAATTTTTTTTAATTCAGTATTCTTAATTTCTGAGCAGACTTCTGCATAAAATCATTTGAATTTTGTTTCTAGGCATATTTTTTTGGAAGTTACATTGGTTTTTATTTCCATAATACATATTTTTAATGCTATTTTAAATTTTTAAATGCAATTTTCTCAAATTCTAAATGTTGATAATATTTCCTTGTGAAAAAGATTATAAATTAAAATCTGAATCATATTTTTTGTCCAAATTCGTTATAAGGATTTTAAATATGTTCTGCAGTTTCTGAACTATATAATAAACAATCTAGCACATTATAAATATTCTGTAGTTTTTTTCAATGTACAAAAGGAGGAAAAAAAATTAAAACTTCATGTCATTCCCCAGTCTACTCTAATATTAAAAATTGAATAAAAGATAAATTTCTTTTTTTAGTTCAGAAATTCTAAAAAATGTATTTATTAATATATCTGAAGGATTGTGAGCAAATCATTTTATAAATTTTTAAACCAGACGGACCTTGCTTTATACTTAAACCCCTTTTTAGTCACAATAGCCCCCCCTCCCACCAACATTTCCCCAATTTTTTAAAAATAAGTTTTGACTTTTACCTAGTTTATTTTTATATTTTTCTATTTTTTTAATCTTAATTTCTGAATTCAAAAATATAACAATTTTACAGTGATTTTCAAAAAATGTATCCCGAACGTAAGCATTAATGAATTGATATTTTAAATTAGCATGCACTTGGCCAGTATTGGCCCTTGTGCTATAAAATGAAAACCAATCATTCATTATTTTGGAAAGAATCTCAAGAACCTATTTTGGTTTTTAATAAACCAATTAATCATTATTTTTGGAGGAAAAAACTGCTTGATAAAATGAATAAAATATTGAAGTAATAAAAATAAAATAAAATATTTAAAGTATACGAAAACAGTTTAAACTTAAATTGATGCTCTTATATAAATTTCCTTTTAAATTTATTTCCACATAAATAATACTGAATCCATGAACCGCATTTGAATGATATCATCGAATTTTACCGTTGCTTAAATATGTTAGCGAACCCAACAAGAAATGTTGAGTAAGGAGTTTTGTCCCAACCCTTTCTCCCAAACCACTCAAAGTGACTCATTTGCATATTTTTGAGTCGCAAAAAAGCTGCCGATGTCGGAGAGGCTGAGGTGGAGAAATGGGGTGAAGGGTATTGGAATGGGCTTTTGTCTGAACAGTAGAACAAACATAACTAATGAAGAAGGTTGGGCTCCCTGTGGGAAATATGTCAGTGGAAAGGTTAATTGAGGTTGTGAAAGAAGTTCGACATGGGAAATGTGGTCTCATTCCCCCCCCCCCTTTCTTTTGAAAAAAATTTGAATTACAAATAACAGGTGTAGTGCCTAATACTGAGTGCCATTTTATTATTATTTTAAATGTGCAGTGTTCATTTCCTTCTATTTTTTAGAGGAGGACGAATGACATTAATATGATTTTATAATGTAATTGCTCTTAATTTGAATTTTGATATGAAAATAAGATTTAAAAAAATTGAAATATTTTTAAAAGGTCTTTATTAGTGTATTAAAAGTTGTAAAATAGTTTTTTTAACAGAAATATCGGGACCAAAATAGAAAATAAGGAGAATGAAAAATACATTACTTGGAATTTTTACCACATTTACATATATTTTATACTTTTAAGAAAAATTTATTCTTTTCTACGATATTTATTGAATCTTTGTTTACTTAAAATAATGTTTTCAACATCTCATACATTAGCAGTTTTTAAAACATTTTAAATTGTTTTCTATTTTTCTATCTAAGAATTTATGGGTTTTTTTTATTTGTTGTCTTTTCTTTATTTAAATATCGTAGAATCCCAAAATAAATATTTTTCAGTTTCACTACTAGGTGGCGCTACGCGAAAGAATTCAAAATTTAAATGAAATTTATTCATTTGCTTATAATCAAGTTCCGAAAAGGCTAATATGCTTTTGTGCCCTCGAGAATATATAATTTAAAAATTATGCTCTAGTAAAGATTAAATAAGTGAAAGAGTGACTTCAATGTGCCATCTTTATAAATATGCAATTTACAAACATGAAATATGAGCATTTAAATAAAATATGGAAGGGAAAAAGGAAATAAAATATTACAAAATAACAGAACAGCTTAATATAATACAGGATTTATATTAAGTATAAAGTAATATTTAGTTTATTTCTAACATTAATAAAACACAAAAAACGATAATATAACGTTATTTAACATTATTTTTTTACCCCCTCCTCCTTTTTTTTGAAATGTGAAATGCAATTTAGCAACTCGAAAGTAAAGATTCCGGTAGGAGATGTCTTTAATATTGAATAAAATAATACTGATTACAATGATCAGAAATAATTTTAATAAAAAAAAATCCTCTGTAGTTATCATATTAGTCATTGACATAATTTCCAAAAACCAAGAAATAAATCCAGATTTAAATCATTTCAACCAAACACAAACCACTGCAATCTTGCTCGTACATAAAATTTCCAGATCAAACAAGTTCTAAAAATTATGATGTATATATGTAACTTCAGTTTCAGTACTTGATTACGAATACGATTAAATATATTAATCGCTGCTTCTCTTCCTTCGAATGCTCCAAATTAAAACTCCAGCCAATTGCTGCCTCGCTCGAATGGATTTCGAAGCGAACCGGTCCCTTTTGTCGTACTAAAGCACCCGGATCACG
>JAPMOR010120494.1:71527-93535 GCA_026543865.1 Argiope aurantia | reverse complement strand
TGCAATCTTATTGCATTTGCATGAAATAAAGTTTTATATTTCGTTGGGATTTTTAAAATTCGTATGTTTGGTTGATTCTGTTTTGTAAAAAAGGATATATTTTCGGTTTTTGACTTTTTCTCATTTTAGGTTACTTAGGATTGTGAAATTCAAACGAGGTTTGGTTAGTTTCTATTTTTGTAAAATAAGAAATGTGACATAAAAATATTGATATGGAAAGATATCATAAAAATATTGATATGGAAAGATATCATAAAAATATTGATATCTTTCCATAATATTGATTTTCTTTTAATTATTTCTTATGAAAAAGGAAAATATTTTAATTCTGTACGAATGGTTTGAATATATTTAACATATTCTTATTTAATTTCTGATAATTCCATATATCTAATCTTCACTTATTAAACTTTATATAATAAATGCATTAGTAATTTTTCTAATGAACATCTTTTCACTAATAAGTTATTTTTTATTCTTAACTGCCTTTTAAATTCATCTTTCAATAATCTTTTCAAGTTATTGCATAATGTTAAGTAAGTAAACTGTACCATATTGATATTTCTGTCGGCTTTATCTTTTCATTTATTTAACATGAATGACTTCCGACTAAAAATTATTTTAATGACATCGGAAAGCGCTAAAAAGAAAGCAAAAGAATATGATAAAACTAAAATAAATATTTTCAAGTAAACAAAGTACTAGGTTGCGATATTTTGAAATGGATATTCGAATCGCCTTTAATATTTTTAAACTTTTTATTCGATGCAATCTTAATAGAAAAATTATTTCTAAGAAGTAATCAAAATTCCTTTTTATTCATACTTTCACTGCTTCATAATTCGATAAGATGAAATTCTCACTATCGATTAATCCATTTCCTTCTCACTCAAACTCATGCAAATATGCGCATGCTCGTTAACGGAACTTTCCCCACGAAAAATGGAAAATTCAAAGTTCCCAACAGTGGGCGAGAACGATCGCGAACTTGTGGATAATGATAATCGTTGGAAGCTTTATAGGTAAGATAATTGTGTTTTTCATCATTGATAAATTTTACGTAAGGAAAAAATTTAATTTTTATTCTGTTGTAGATGCTTTACAAGTTTTTCTTTCTATTTTATTATTTAAAAAAAAATATGTTGGAAGTAGATGATGAACTTTATTTTTTGATCTGTTTCTTCAATTTGTGAAAATATCATGTATTGGTATCATGTATTTTTGAATGTATGAAAGTATCATGTATTTTTTCATAATTTCAATGAAAATTTAAAAAATATTAAACTAACAAAAATTTAATCGTTTTTACATAATAACTTCGATCATCTTATTGAAATTCTATGTAATATTCACTATTAATCTCGATTTTTATACATTATTGTTTTTATTTGAGTATTTTGTTTTCCGATTTTTATAAGATTTTTTTTTAAAGATTTTGCAAAATCATGTGAATTTATTCAATGATTCAAAGATAAGTAATATAAATTTTATATTCCCAAACACTATTTTAATTTCAATTTTTTAAAAAAATATTTTTAATTATATTTTACAAAAATACTTTCGATCCCTTTGGTTAATGAATTTATTCTCACGTGTCTTGCAAAGATTTTAAATAATTTTTTTGTGCGTGCTATCATTACTTTATAATTTCAAATAAAATTTTAAAACAATAGAAACGGAGAGAGTGGCCCCTCAAAATACTTTATCGCATACTCTATAATAAAGGTATTTTCTTAAAGAATGCCTTACATGGCATTGCTGTGCAATAGTTACGAAATATTAATCTTTGGAGTGAGTTTAATATTTTTAATGAATCTATCCTATGATCCTTGCGAGTGTTTTGGCCATTAATCATTGATCTGCAATTAATAGTATTCGGAAATCAAATTTGTGTTGTCGATAGCTTTGAAACAAAAATTTGATACAAAAATGCACTAAGTCTCATATGAAATGTATGTCGTATGATTTGGTTCAATATTTGACAGGTGCTTGCAATATAGATTTTAAATCCGTGTGCCTAATTTTATGTGTCTATCTTTCTTCATTTTCTAGTTATTATATAAACTTATATTCGGACCGCCAGACAGACTTTCCCTGAACGGATTTGTTCAAGATTCGAAAGAAATCTACAAATTTGGTGCAAAAATCATGTACCATTTTCACTCATTTAACTCAAAGCGTTTTTGATTTGTTACAGACAGAAAAAGAAACAGACATTTTCCGAAAAATATGTTTTTCGAACTCAGGGAATTCTAAAACGTTGAGATTCGTCAAAATCTCGAGTTCGAATTTTTTGACGATTTCTATATTGTAGCTATGCTAAGTATAAGAGAAAACTGAAAACGAATATAAACTAAAATATTATCAGGAAACATGCTAGAAGTTCAAAATTCCTTTAAACATTTCTTCGGAAGAAGAACTATAATTTCTAACAGTGTTTTTTTTTAACCCTCTGGCTGCGTAATTCTTTAAAATTCCCATTTAGATGCGATGTTTACAAATAAGTTCAAATATTTTTTATAGAAAGTGAACCGATACTATATGTTATATGATAATAATATAATAAAAATCTATAATCGTAAAAACAAACACTCTAAACTGCGAAAAATTTGGGGTACAACAAAAGAATGGACTGATTGCCAACACGCTGAGCTGGAGGGTTAATCCATCTGTAGTGTTATGAATACCAGTAATTTTAAATATATTAAATTTAGTGAGTTCTTTTTGAAAAAACTGAAATATCTTATTCCCGTTAAGTTTATACAGTGTTCAGTTCTTTTCATGTTCATATCCATTTCAGATCCTTTTCTGCGCAAGATTATTGCATAGAAGAGGAATATTGAATCTTATAAATTCTTACACTTCCTCCATATCTTATTTCATAACATGATGCAAGATTCTTTTCTTTAAAATCTTATTGATGACGAAAGGGTTCTTTGCGATAAATTTAAAAAAAAAATCTTCTATAGAAAAGATTTAGCTTTTTTAATTATTATAAAAATAAAAAATAAGACAGAAAATTCACTTTTTTTTACTGTTTTTTTATTGAAGAAAAAGTACACTTTTTAAAAGGTAAAGGATGCTTTGAAAGAATTAACACCGGTTCTGCACATAATATTAAAAAATCTTATGAAAATCGGTAAACAAAATGTTCAAATAAAGACAATACAGTTTAAAAGTCAAGAGTCTGTTGTCTTTTTAGCTGATATAATTAAGGAAGGAATATTTAGTTAATTTCACTTTTGTCAAATTTTTAAACTAACAGTTTCGTATTTAGTCAGTCTTATACGTCTTATATTAGTTGATGCTGACAGAATACTAATGTCATTTATTTAAAACTAGCCGCCTTTGGCGACCAGCCTGTTCGCCAGTATTACCGCACGCTACAATTTTCAATTAAATATTTTAAGTAACTGGTCTCTTAAAGGATTCTCAAACAAAACATTTTTAATATTCAAATTTTGATAGTCATACTAAACTTATACTGTTTAGATCGTTTCGTTCAATTTACTAAATATATTTTGCTAATTTGCTGTCATTTCCGGCAAAACTTCAACTTTAATTTAAAGTGGAAATGATGAAATTGCAATTAATATAAAGATATTTTTTAATAAAACCAAGCGTTTTATTTTATTTATCATTTTTATTGTTATTTATTTATTATTATTATTACTGAATATGAGTATTGCAAACAAGATCGCTCGGTATTTAAGTCTCATGTGAACTACAAAATATTTTTCATAATTTATCTAATATCTCAAAGAATAATTCAACAAAAACTTCTCAGATTCAACATAAAATTCAGTTTTTAGTTTTGCTTTCAAAAGGATTGAAATGAAATAAATAATGATATTTTGTTCCGACCTATAAATATATTTCAAAAATTATGAAGTCTAAATTTAATGCAGGAAGGTATCATATTCTGAGAAATATTCTGGACACACCAAATTTTAAATAAATGAATGAATGTTTCTATTTTCCACGATCAACTAAGATTTATTTATGAAGTTTTGAATGTTAAAAATTTAGAAAAACTCAACAGTTTCATAATCTTACTCCAATTAATCTTGAGAAACCTGCACGTTGATTGGCGTATTTTCTTTGGAACGATCGATGGAAAATCTAAAATTATCCTTTTTTTATTGAATAGTGATATTCAAATTTTCATAAATCAGTCAGTTTAAGTGATTGGAAATTAACTCTTAAAAGTCAGTGATTTAGTTGATTGGAAATTAACTCTATGACCACTATAAAATCTGTGCTTTCTCTTGTGGTGTATGCATTCTCCCTAATATTCGCTCGAATAAAACATCACATACAAAAGTACTACATTGAACAAACACATCAAAAGTAAACATAACGTTTCAATAGTTGCCAAAAACAAAAGAGAGAAAAATGCAATTAATAAGCAGACGATATTTAGAAAAGTACAGATATTTAGACTGGAAAATGAAATTATCTGAAATTAACCACACGCGCAGACGATATTTACAAAAGTAAAAATATTCAAACTTGAAAAGGAAAATATAGGAGTTATTCCATCAATAAATGCCATAAGTTTGCTTATATCTTCATTATTTTATGAGTCATTAAATATCAAAATGGGTCCGGGACTAAATAAACACCCTGTATAGAGAGTGTTAAAGATCATAAAATAATTTTTCTTGAATTTATTTTTTAGAAAAAATAATATTTCATATTTGTTTCATTTTCTACAAACACGTGCCGAAAATTATATTTTTGCAGATTTCCTTTCCAAAAAGATTTAATTTATTTTTAATTGGAGATTTAATAAATGTGATGGGAACACTTTGAAAAATGCTACTTTTTTCCCATGAATGCGAAACGTGCTTAATTTTAGTTTTTATTTTTTACAAAAAAAATTATTGAAAAACATAGTTAAAATATTTATTTAAAAATTCATTAAAATAGAAATTTAATTTTAAGACTAAAACATTGGTATTATTTAAAAGAGAAATTTTTGATCTTTAACTTCATGTAAAAATCTTTTTTGTGCGGTAATATTTTCGGAAGTTATAGCAGAAACACGTCAAAATTTCGCTTAATTTTTAAATAAATAAATTTCTATTTAAAAATTCGAAAAAATAACCCCCAGGTGCACATTCCCGGCCTCCAAGGTATACACGTGCCAAATTTGGTAGCTGTATGTTGAATGGTCTGGCCTGTAGAGAGCCAACACACACACACACACACACACACACACACACACACACACACACACACATTGAGCTTTATTATAAGTATAGATGAGCCTTTCTGATTTTTAAATGATATACCACGGAAGAATGACAGTGTATCTATCATTCACAGGAATGTGTTGATCAATTTATCAGCGAATCATTTTATTCGATGATATATTTCTAGATTTTTATGACATAATTTCAATCGAACTTAACTTTAAAAATCTTCATAGATTTTAAAAGTTGAATTATTCGGTTTATAATATTTTTATCTAAGATGCTTGTTGTTAATTCATAGTATAAATGTTTAATAATAGGTGGTGTTACATGTTATAGTTATTCGTAGAGACTGGGTGATTTCGAATTGGGAATAAACAAGAATTCATAATGCAATTATTTTGTTAAAAAGTACTATTAATTATAAAGAAGAATGTGCCTTTGTGCTGGCCTTTTTAAAGCCAGATAGTTTGATCTAGTGTTACCAAATTTGGAACACATATTAAACTGAAAATGTACATATGGAAGCGATTCTTTTTTCTGAAATTTTAGTTAGAATTCTAATTGAAAATTTCGACTTTTTTAGCGATAACTGCAGAAAATATTACAGTTAAAAAAAAACTGATTCTAACATTATAGCGAAATTTTGAATATCTTCTTTTTAATGATACCGTGCATGTTTTGCCTAAATTGTGACATTTTTTTTTGATTTTTTTTGTTCATTTTAACAGAGCATAAGGTTGTTGTAATGAAACTGAAATATCAAATATCTTCGCTTGATTCTCTTCCTTTGTTGATTCCAACTTTAAATTCTTTCCATTTTATTAATCTTCATTACGTGCACGAACTTTCCTAAAAGAATCGATTGCAATAACAACGTAATTACATTAAAAGCATAATGGCCTTGGAAACATATCTTCTAACTGCATATTTTGTTTTGAGGTACTAGAACTTCACTTTCTTATTCTTCAAGTAAATTGGATAAATAATATACTGAGTCTGTTTTCCACAGCTTTCAACAATAGAAGGAAACCATAACATTAAATATTAGAAAAAACGAAAATAGGTTTGGGAAGCAATTATCCCAAAAAAACCCATCCCAAATATGTTATCAAATCAAGAATTGCAAAAGCAAGCACTGATTCATCCCTTATTCAATATTAAGTACGGACGCAGAACTCTGTCAATTTAATAGAAATAGAATCTAATAAATAGTAAAATTACGGTCATGATCACATAAATAAATTTGGCGATTGATCGCTAAGCACAACATAGCCATGTTAAACAAGTCCATTGAAGAGCATTTTATGCAGTGGTCCACTACATGGATGCATGAACTGCATTTAGGAAATAAAACACCAAGCATTAATTTCTCCCCCTTTTCTTAATATCAGACTCTGAAACCAAGAATCTGGCACTGAGCTTGTGGCTTCCCATCCTCGTACTCAACTCGTTCCTAGATGGGAAAAAATGAAAAGGATTTAGGGATATTTCTGTTGCTACAACTAAGGTGGTATTTCCCAAATATGTGAAAATTCTATTTATAAGTGATTAAAAACAAATTTTGATTTGAGGAATTACTAATCGCCTTTAGTGACCATCTGATTATTGCGAATTATTAGTTATAATGATATAGCTGTATCGACAAAAATTAAAATTGATTTGTTTAAGATGTCAATATATTCAATAATCTTCTCTTACAGAGCAAAAACCATCTCTTACAGAGCAAACGTGTCTAATGGACTAGCGTTACTCATAATTAAACCTTATTTTCTTACTACAGCAAGTATCTTCTTTTTAAATATATCTTGAAGGATATATTTATATAACGATAAAAGATAATGGAGTAATATATAAATTTTTTTGAATGCTATAATTGCAACTATGATTAAATTCATTTGTACAGAAAATATCAGGATGTGGTATCATATCACATAAAATCCAGTTATGATGTAAGGTACGGACGGTAGCACAGTCAGTGCTGCTAATAAGAACACCTAGCGTTTTCCGCTCTAATTTAAACATGTATCAAACAGTTTCGAGAATAATCTCCTTGAAACTTTTTCGTATACCCTCTAATAAATGTACTAGTGCATTTTTAATCGTGTGTCATTGGCAAACAATATTTACGGAGAATTCCATTTGAGTGTAATCAATTTTTTTTTCTTTTTGCATTTTATCCCTGGAATGCGGTTAATACACAAGCTCCAGAATACCGAAAGCGTATTTTAGACGTCTTTTTTCTGACCAAATGAAACTAATTGGCATGGAATTGCAATAACAATCACAAAATAACATTCCAAATTTTATATATTTAAGTCATTGTGGTTTTGAGTTTTCACGTCTACATGTTAGTGAAAGTATTGACCGACAAACGATTAACTCTTTAATGTCTTTGATTTTAAATTTGATAGATATCTATTCTGTAGATATTAAAGCTGTGATACAAATGTTTTGTATATAACTCGTTAGCAGTTATTGTGATAATTGATATTCGGGCAGCTGGACAGACAACTTCCTCGGAATGTGTTTCCTTCAAAATTCGATAGATATTGCAAATTTTGTGTAAAGACTATATGCCAAATTTTATCTATCTAAATATTATTGAGTTAGCGTGTTAACAAACAGACAGAAGGACAGATATAAGGCCAAAAAATATTTGTTGGATTCAGGAAAGCCTGAAATTTGGTGACTTGTCAAAATCTCGAGTTGAAACTCTCCCAAACATTCTCGGATGCTCCGCAATTAAATTTTTATCCTTCTTCCCTCTCTTTTATCCCTATAAAATTATGGATCTTGGATCATTCCACAAATGTCTTGCATCTCATTAGCGAACAATAATAACGAAATCTAGAACTTTGGCATGAATAACTCTAATTTGCTTACTGATTCCATCGTGCTAATATGCAATTTGAAAGCCTTTTTGCCGACTGAATGAAAATAAAATCTGACTCTCAACTCCAGTTGTAGTCACAAGATAACATACAAAATTTCATTGATTTATGTCATTCCGTTTATGAGTTATTGTGTATACAAGCATGCAGAAGTATAGAAAGACAGTGGTTCCGATGTTGGTTCAAAATTTTATAGGAATCTATATTTTCGATGCTAATCTTTTCACAGAATTTTATCTACCAAGCTCTTTATATTTTGGAGCTATCGAGTTCACTTGCAACCAAGCTGTCAGATAGACAAATTGCCTGGGAATGGATTTCGTTCAAAAATTGATATAAATCTGCCAATTTGGTGTAAAATCTGTATAACAAACTTTAGCTTTCTAGATCAAAAAATTTTTCAGTTATCGTGTTCATAGACAAATAGACATAATGCCAAAAAAACGTGTAGTTGAATCCTAGTTTAATGCGCCCCCGAGTTCGTCGCCAATATGGTACCCAAAAAAGTAAGCGGAATATTTTTCCTTTGTAACCCTAATACTGAATTGTTTATAAATTTTTTCGCTTGTTGAATTGTACTTCTACTACAGCGTTTTGTAAGAAAGGAAAATTTAAAGTAATCGACAAATAAATATCCTTTAAACAATTTAATTTAATTACTTTAAATAAATGAAAGCATTAATACTGCTAATAAAACATTCAGAGTTATTTTTAAAGTGAACGAAAACATTTAATATTTATATCTTTGCAATTCTTATCGAATTATTTTATTCTAATTAAAATCGTCTGTTTATAAATTTTGTCAGAACTGAAATTAAAAACTCGAGAATTTTGAATCGTTTGTCTTTATTTCGCAATTATACATTTTGATATTATCTTTATGATTTGTTCTTTTTGTGTATTACCATGATTATTCGTTAAATCTGTGAGTGTTCGATAATTCGATGTCTGATAATTTGGATGATTAGGAATATTATGATCACAAATATTATGAGAGATAATTAGTTTGTGAATTTGATGTCTACATTTTGAAATATATATGGCGCTGACAGAACGACGTTTGCATCACTGAAAAGTTCTACTGTTTTTCTTATAGAAATTGTTCCTCTTCAAATGAAGAATTAGATGAACCGAGTAAGTGTATTTATTAATTCAACTTTCTTCTTAAGAAAAGCACCAGTCAGTAGTAGCGAAGCTGTTAGGAACGGATGCTTTCCTTTTTTTCCCTGTGATGTCCTTGTCATTCTCAGTTATTCCTTGTTATTCTCCTTAACTTAACTCCTTCCAATAAGATTTAATAATGAAAAATTGTGGGTGAAATAACCATTTAATTTTTACTTTAGAAAACTCAGTTTATTTTATAATTCTAATATATTGTTAATTAAAATCATATTATTGATATGGATATAATTGTAATTTGTAAGTTCATATTCAATCTTTCTTCTAAAATCTCTGATGATTTCGGATTGGCCCTTAGTTTTCGCGTTTACGCCAGGCACTAACGTAAATTATTTTTATTTCAGGCACATTATCAAATCCATTCTGATGATGTGTCTACGACTCCAGAGCATTCACTAAAATCCATTATTAGCCGCTAAGCGCGTTTTCGTCTTCATGGTAATATTTTACTGTCATTAGTTCCATTATCAGTACCAGGTACATGAGTGCTTATTTTTTCTGATTTTTCTGAATCCCTCCAATTACCTTGATCTTCATAGTCTACACTACTCTTATTCATTATGGGGTTTCTTTCACAGCATGTTTTTCCTTTAGTAAGACCGATGTTCATGCTAAATGTTTATAAGAATGAAATCTACTGACTAACAACAATTTGGTTATAATTTCTACCAGGACAATCTAACGTAAACAATATGTGATAGTGACCTAACAACATAAGTAATAAAAGTGCTGCCTGTTTTAGTACACTAGAAATTTTAAACCAAATTTTTTATTATTCAACAGAAACTTCAATTGCATGGCAAGTTATACTCGTCATTGGGCTATATGGCATGAAAAATCAATGACAAGTTATATTCGTCATTTTACAAGAAGGAGTTAAATGCACTACCCTAACTACTAGATAGCGTAGCCGTAAGAAATTTTTATATAGCAAAAAAAAAAAAAAAAAAAAAAATCATATCCGATGCCTTCTTCAGATGCCGAAGACATCGTGTGCAACCGGTTTGCAAAAGTTCGTTATTGCAAAATTCAAAGGAGATTCGGTAATTGTGACTCATAAAGATTCAAAAAGAAGTGTTCTTAAATAAATAATCTTGATCAATAAATCTCATAATTTTAATAAAAAAGGTGGGTAACTGTTGATTCTTTCACAATATTGTTTATATGGTCAGCCATCTTGATTGCCAACTTTGTACCGTTAGCATCCTTGGCGAAATAAGAGGCACACTAAACTAGGTTTTTATTCAATGTGTTTTTCGAACTCAAGAAGGCCTGAAACATGAAGATTCGTCAAAATCTCGAGCTGGAATCTTTGACAAATACAATACTCTCTCTTTGTATATTTCATATAAAAGAAGGGCTTTCAATGAAACTTTAAATTTGAAAATGAGAATAAACCAGCACGAGTTGTCTCCCCAAAACTTTCTTGCATACTTTCTAATAAAGATATCACAGAGAACACTTTGCTTAATATTGGTGTACCGTACTTACGAAATATTAATCATTGGCATGGATTTAGTATTCTAACTGAATCTATCGTGGGATTGGCGTGAGTTTTGGTGATTAATACCTGATATGAGGTTAATAGTATTCGAAAAAAGCAAACTTGTATTTTAAGCACGTCTTTCCCAAACGATTGAAACAAAAATTTGATACAGAGCAACATTTGTAGTCACAAAACACCATACCAAATTTGATTTATTTGAGTCATTCCGTTTTGAGTTATTCACGATTACATGTTTCTGAAAGTATAGACCGACAGACGGTCAATCTCCTTGGATTTTGTTTAATATTTAATAGATGTCTATTCTACAGACAATAAATATGTGTACTGAACTTTATCCATCAAGCACTCTTCATTTTGTGGGTATAGTATTAACTTATATTCGGACAGACGGACTTCCCCTGAACGGATTTTACTCAAAATTTGAGAAATATCTACAGGCTTGATGTAAAGACCATGTACTAAATTTCATCCACCTAGCTGAAAGCCATTTTGCGTTATCTTTGTCATAGACAGATGGATATTTTTTTAAATTTGTTTTTCGAATCCAGGAGTATCTAAAACGTGAAGATTCGTCAAAATCACGAGTTCAAATTTTTGACGATTGCTATATTTTTTCTGTCAATACTTCGTATACGAGAAAGTGAAAAGGTCACACACATTTTTTCTTTGAGTGAAGTTTTAAATAGCATAAATAGCATTAACAAGTACCAGTTTTTCATTTTTTTCACCACTATCAAAACTATCACAATTTTAGCTTGATATAAAAGTAGCTACTTGATCTTGATTTTCTTAGTTTTTACTTCCTCGTATATGTAATGTAGAGAAAGTATAGTGATCATCAAAAAATTTGAACTCAAGATTTTGACGAATTTGTTCACGTTTTAGACCTCTGAGTTCAAAAAACACATTTTTGGAAAATGTCTGATTGTCTGTAACAAAGATAACTGGAAAAAGCTTTTATATAGACGAATGAAACTTGGTATACGATCTTTACACCAAATTTGCAGATTTCTATCATATTTAAATAAACTCCGTTCTGAGGAAGTCCGTCTGTTCGTATAAACGTTAATAAGATAATTACAAAACGAAGAGAGCTAGATCGAAAACATTCTGTGCACAGATTTAACATCTGTAGTGGATACACCTATCAAAATTTGAGTCAAATCCAACGACATGTTGACCGTCTGTCAGTCTGTACTTTAGGAAAAATGTAAACGCGATCATTGAGAAACGCAATGACTCAAATATATCAAATTTAGTATAGGATTTTGCGACTACAAGTGCAGTTTCGCATCAAATTTTTGTTTAAAAAAACAAATCCGATTTTCGGCTGCTAATAAACGCATGCCATGGATTAATTGTCAAAAAAACTCGCAAAATATCACATGATATATTCAGTAAAAATACTAAATTCACGCTGGAAGTTAATATCAACTATTGTATGCTAATGCCATATAAGGCATTCTCTAGGATGACGACTTTATTAAGGAGTATGCGAGAAGGTTTTGAAGAGACCACTCCTGCTGGTACATCATTACCAAAACTATCATAATTTTAGTTGGTATAAAAGTGGCCGTTTGATCTTCATTTGTCTTAGTTTTTTCAGTCAGATAGAAAGAGAGGAAATTATGTGTCGTATTTTTTTTCTCTTTTTTCAGTTTGAATTATCAGTATCTAATCTTCAACCCAAAGCACATGTTAAACCAGCATAGCAGAAAAGAAAGCTAATTGATTTCTCATTTCGCCGGTGAGTTGCACTCAACAAACATGACAGCCATTCTCAAGTGAGAACAGAGCAGCTGTACCATCTATTCACGATATATCGCTTCTCTTATTACGAAATGGTCAAACAAAACGAAAGCATCGACCCACTTTTTTTTAAGCATAAGGACTTCGGAGGGAAGGGGACCACCTGTTGACAGTGAAAATTTATTTTACAGCATAAAAGAACTCAAGAAAGCCTTCGAATTGATCCAGAATGTTTATCGGGAAAATAAATTGGATGGGTTTAATTAAAAGTTCCACGTTGCGTTGGACGGCTTCTCTTCATTCTGCAATAACTCATGTTATTTTGATGCATAATGACTGGAAATTAGCCAATGGTTTATCTTCTCGTAACAGCTGATAACAAAGTTTTAATTTTGTTTTTGTTACACGATTGTCTCCTAGTCACGAACATGTTAAATACAATCGATTCTTCTTCCGAATTCGGTGTGCCTGAATGCCTTTTCATGAATAAATTAGCTCTGCCTTTCGTTGTTAAAGAATTGGAAGGAAATAGAAGAAATCAGAAATTTTTATTTTTATGAAAATATATCTCGTATTGATAAGTAGATTCGTAAATAAATTCTGATTCGTTTTGTTGAGCTGAACTGTTCAACTGTGATTTCACGACTGATTGAAATCACGCCAGCATGATAAACTTGAAGGATAGATTTTAAGTATTTCCAAACAGCTTCTATATTTTTTGTCACTTTCTCTTACACGAAGTATATTCTTCAAGAAAATTCGAACTCAAAATTTTGACGAATTTTCACTTTTTACACTTGAATCTGAAAAATATATTTTCGGCTTTATGTTTATAAGTGAATGTGAAAACTCTAAAATGTTTCTGGCATGACAGCTGAAATTTAACCTTTAAAATTTAACGAAGTTTGCAAATTTCTATAAAATTTTGAACGAAATTCATTCATACAAAGTCTGTCTGGTTGTTCGAATACAAGTGAATTCGATAACTGCAAAAAGCTAAGTAATAAAATTTTGTACTCAGGTTTGGCAAAATTAAAAAAACTTATCAAATTTTGAATCAAATTCTTCAAACGGTTGAAAATCTGTTCATTTGTACTGTCATGCAAGCGCAATAAATTAAATCAATGAAATCTGTCATGTTATTTTAACTACATTTGTAGTTTTGTATCAAATTTTGGCATGAATAATAGGAAAGCAAAAAGAAGTCCAAAATACACATTGTTATTATTATTATTAGCGTGACAGAATCATCGAAAAGTAGCAGTCTGGGGATACCGAAAAGAATAGTATTTATTTATCTAAAATAGTTTGGAAATTAGCCATTGGGCTATAACTAGAACAGACATTTTGAGAATAAAAGCTTTCAGCAAAATAATGATTTGAAAAGTCAAGAAATTTTTACAAAAAAAGAGGTTTATTTTAAAGAAAAAAAAATTTATAGAACAAGACTGAAAAACAGAGCTTGAATGCTTCTTAAAAATAGCAAATAAATGCAAATAAGAAAATCAAAATCAAAATAAAATAATCTCTAAGTATATTAGTGCTCATCAAATGTGTTTAAAAAATTTTTCAAAAGTGCGATAAAATAATTTTAAAGCCTAGCGGAATCCCAATTAAACAAAATTTAGAATTTCTTACAGTCTGTGTCTAACTTTAGTTTAAAGAGCTGAATTTCTTTACATCCCCGGATGGATCGATCACCAAGAGCACTCATTATTCAAGATATTGCCAAGATTTTGAAATTTTAATGATTTATTTACTGCCAAGCTAATCGTGAAATTTTAACTTCATCTACATGTATTGATTTCTTTGTATCTCAATAAAGAATTTTTTTTTAAATACCAGAGATGGTAAAAGCGATTAGGCATCAATTAAATATCTACAAATAACCCGTATTTGACGATTAGTTGGTTCGTCGGGTTGAACCCATCAGTGCATGAATTTCTATATTTTTTACACAAGAAAAAAAGTGTAGTGAGTAACTGCATATAATTTAGGAAAATTAAGAAATATGTTTAGTTTTTCTTTTGTGAAATTTAAAAAAAAATTAAAATGTGTCAAATGGCTACATTAAGAACTACACAATATTTCAGTGACACAAATCACATTACAACTTAGGGCCGCGGTGGCCTGGTGGTAAGGTCTCGGTTTCGGAACCGGAGGGTTTCAGGTTCGAGACACGATTCCACTGAAGAACCGTCATGTAAGGGGATCTGTTGCACGTTAAATCCGTCCTGACCAAACGTCCTCCCGCTGGTGTGGTGTGGTGTGGAGAGGGGGGAAGGTGCCAGCTCAGGTATCGTCCTCGTCATCTGACCGCGGTTCAAAATGACGAGGTCCGTCCCAAAATAGCCCTAGTGTTGCTTCAAACGGGACGTTAATATAACTAAACTAAACTAAACTAAACACATTACAACTTATTCCACGATTAAAAAATAGTCCCTTTTAACCAATATATTTTTTTGCAATGCAAAAAATATTTTGATAGTATTTTTAGTGACAGAACTATTAATGCAACAACCATTTTGGTATTTTTCCAAGTTTCCATTTTAAATCTAATTCTAGTACAACGATTGCTATATTATCGGTCTTTACTACAAATGTTTAACAAAAAGCATTTTAAATAGGAATTTCAAACAATCATGTGAAACTTATGAATGGAAATAAAAACGTATAGCCAAACGGTTACACGATGTACTCTTTGCAGGATTAAGAGTCATACAAAGTTTCGATTAAATATTTTGTATGACGTGATCATAATATTTTCCTCGTCAAAATGTTTTTAAACTTCAAATTTTTATGAATATATAACTCGTACTTTTATAGAAACATTATGCTATTTTGTTCCTTGTGTTACGTGTTTTACTAATTTTTTATTAATATCAATATGCATTAAATTATATAACAGGAAAGCGCAGAAATGTTTAAAAATGGATGCCCTTTAAAAACATCTTGCTATTGCTTGATCCAAAAGTTGAATTTTAAATTGTAAAAAAAAAAAAAAAAATCGGAGGTTTTATTAAAAGCAAGTCATACTGAAGCCTAAACATCATTACTGAAAAGGAGCCGAATCTTCCCAGTGTGATCTTAAATATTGGTAGTAATAATGAAACATATTTGAGTTCCAATTCAAAGAAAATATAGTGTTTAAAATGCCCTAAAATATTGATTTTTTCTTATTTTTTTGCTCATTTCAAATAAAATAACTCAAAATATAACTATCACATTACTATGAAATTTGGGGGACTTTGTCTTTATACTATTTTCTACGGAATAAACTAAAAGAATTTAGATTGAGGAAATACTTTTTAATTTACTATTGTTTGAACAATAACATCATAAATTTACTAAAAATTTCATGATAAATTCTTTGACTGGTTCTAAAATTTTTATTTATTATTATAACCATACGATTGTAGTTCATTCCCTAGATAAAACTATGTAGTTTATTTTGGTATAACTTTTGTTCGGATGAGAGTAATAGTTTTTGTTGTAGCCAATTTGAAGTTTTTAAAGAATTTGCTTAAATTTGCTTTAAATGCCAATTTTCAAAACGTTTTGATGTTTATTTCAAATATTGACATCCTATTACTAATTTTGAATAGTCTTCAACCCAAAAATATGGTTAAGGTATGTCTACACCATATTTTTCTAAAAAAATGATCTGAACGTGTTCGGATACCTTAATAGGAGATTCATTTCAATCATATTTAACACATGTATATTTTTTTAAATTTTCATGCATGACACGGATTATCAACGGTGATTATGAGTTAGAAATATAATACTATTCTGTTTGAAGCCCCTTTAGTTTTAAACACAGCGGGAAAAGAGTTTCAAAGAAGGTTAAAAAACAAATCAATACAAGGAATTAAAATGATTATGTTTGCTGCTAATATAGTTCTCAAGATGGCAGTTAAAGAATTTTACGAATTCCTCATAGAACATTAAATCAATCTCTCCAGTAAATTGCGAGCCGAGCAGATAAATATAAATTGAAATGAATTTAACTTGAAAACCAGCGTATAAATCATCAAAAGCACCTTTTCTTAAATTTCTTAGTATTTCTCTGAATCAGTATAGTCTTAATTGGCAATGAGTATTTTAATTAATTAGTTAATCGACAGATGCAAAACCGAGAATGAGCTTTGCGAAAGAGAAGGATATGCAGCTATATAATACCAGAATAATAATTATTATTTTGTATTTGGCGCCATTTAATTTTACTATGCCACATGAGATGCGATATTCAGAAACTAAGCATTAATAAATTAAATAACTAAACCAAATAAAATAATCTAAAGTTAATTAGTTAATCTAAAACTTTATAGACAAAAATAGATGCACTTTTAAAATCCCAAATTTTTAAAGCTTGTTGAAGAGGCACAAATTATTCTTCAATTCTGTTCAAAAATGATTTTTTATCACTTCATATGGTTTTTTATCACTTGATGTCGAACAAACAGAAGAACTGGGACCAAATATTGCCGTTCGTCACATTCGCCTACAACACTGCCAAGCAGGATACGACAGGTTTTACGCCCTTCTACCTCCTACATGGGCGAGAAGCTGAAACGCCGTTGGATACGATGTTTCCTCTCTGCCCCAATGAATTCAGCCAAGAAGACAGATTACGTTAGTCATCTGATCAATAAGGCAGAAGAATCGAGGCAATTAGCTCGTGCACGAACTCTCGAGGCTCAGCAGAAAGATCGCCGGCATCCAAACATCGGATGGTGGCATACGAACCAGGGGATTTGGTGTGGATTTTTATTCCAGTTCGTAAAAAGGGGCTTTCTGAGAAGCTACTCAAGAGGTACTTCGGTTCTTATCAAGTCTTGAGGCGGTTGTCCGACGTCACCTATGAAGTGGCCGATTTCGATCCTAATTCTAGAAGGCGGAGACCGAAAGAAGTTGTCCACGTTTTACGCATGAAACCATACCATGACCCAGAAGAACAAGACGACCAACAGTCTTATAAAATAATGGAGGTTCCGGAAAGAGACATTTCTCAAGAGACTACTCACCGTGAAGACACGACAACTTATACTGGCCCTGTGACTCGATCGAGAGCTAGAACCACACAATGAAATGTCATAACATCGAGACGCTGTTCTTCTAAGGAGGGAGCAATGCCGCATTGAAGAAAGGCTGTCGAATCTCCATGGCCGAATGGTCATGGAACTGGTCTTGTGATCAAGAGGCCTGGGTTCGAATCCCGCTAGAGACACTGAGATTAATGGTATATGTAAATACTTAATTCCTTGATTTTATGTTTTCCTTTATTTCATGTTCCAGAAGATACTGGACATTTCTTTAGTTTACCAGACAAGTATTCTGGAACTTTCTCTGCTTATATAAAAGAGGAAGATTTGACAGTTACTGTATTCTCAGTTCTGAGTTCTGTTAATAAATTGATTTAGCTCTACCACTTGTGTGCGTCATTGAGTCCAACACTAGAATATCTACGTGACAATATTTTTCTTTAACCACACTGAACGAACATTTGATAGCTCATCGATTATTTGAGAAAAAATTATAAATAAAATAAAACATAATAAATTCATGATTGGCTGTGAACGAAATTGAAATAAAATAAGATGGATCATTCTGAACACAATTCAGAAATTAGATTGAATATTGAATGGAAATCAAGATGTTTAAATTGCTTTTACAAGACAAAACACCCACGCATTTCGCCTACATTATATTTCGGATATAATATCTTCTATTCAATTTCACTTTGAATTGCATTATTTGAGTTCGATTGATACCCAAATGCTTTTTTCATCCATTTTGATTATTTAATTTCAGATGCATTTGTGGAAGCTTTTATACTTACAAAAATAATCTAAATTTATATTCACGCAAAAGCTTCTGCGATGCCAGTCAATTTTAATAGCTTAAAAAAGATTTAATTAAATAAAGGAACAGGAAAAGCTGTTTGGTAATGCATCTAATTTCTCAATTTCAAAATAATGTCAGGTTTGCACTCGGCCAGTAGGCAGGCAGCGCGTGCCCAGAAAGGAATTGATTTATGTTTACCACAATTTCATAAGATATATACAGGCATTCCATGCTTGGCTATAAATTGCAGTTTTCGCGTCCCTGAATTTTTCTTTTTCACAGTGTAATTATCATATCGTATAAAAATGATGGTTATTAACACAAAGAAACATAATAAAATAAAAGTCAACACATCTAAATTTGGAAAACTATAGGAAAAAAAAGGCAAATAAAATGAAAAAAAAAAAAAAACCACACAACCTTGCATTAGAAGGAACAACGAGCAAAAAATGTTGGAATTAATCCTTTTTTTTTTTTGAAAAAAAAAAAAAAAAAAAACCCACAACCAAATTCTACAAACGCATGCGCAGCAAGAAAAAAAAATATATAATACAGTGACATGTTGTCCCGTCAGGGCAATTACTTGCCATCGACCGAGCAGCATTTTTCAGCCTTCTACGCATGCGCTGCTTACTGGCCGTCTTATAACTGGCTGAGAGTGAACCCGGCATAAGGAAAGTCAGCAAATGGGGAAATTTTACATTTTCACTATGGTAATATTATTGAAAAAATATTTTAAATGGTTAATAAATCTCAAAGGGAAATATAAATACATTTGATATATAAAAATTAAATAGAAAACGTGGTCGAATTAATGATTAAATATTTCTCATAAATAACTTAATAAAAATTGTCAAAAAAAATAGAATGTAGAAATTAACGATTTCATTTTATATCATTCAAAATAATGTTGAATAAGTGAATGTGATCTGAGATTTATAATCAGTGTTTTTTTAATAGCCGTTTGCGGAGACCAGTCGTTTACTTCTCATATTGATCGTTATAATTTAATTTACGAATCAATTTATTTATTTCAGCCAATTTAAATGAATTATAGTTTATCACAGAAAAAACAAGTTTTATTTTATTTATGAGCGTATAAAAATCATAAAGGAAGCGTTTTTATTGATTTCAAAAAGGCAATATCGCGGAAATTGTTGAGGGATAGTCTTTGCAAAAGTTTTATCTTGCGTAACTGAATAATAAAATGACAAAAAAAAAAAGCAACATATGTGACATATCTAGAGATCATGAGCGTCCATATGAAAATTTGATAAAAACGGTTTGGTGTTGTAGTTGGGAGATTTTGTCAAAGTTTTCTCTCTTTAGAAAATATGCGATGAAATAGTATTTATGTAATTTCTCTCAAAAAGGGGGGGGGGGGGTATTGGAGGATGGACTTACGCTGATAGCATATCTGCGGGTTCAAAAGCTTTCTTCCGAAATAAAGATATAAAGATCGACAAAATTGGATCAGGGGTGGGAATGGGCCACTAGTCCTTTAATTTTCTGAATTATTTTAAATATACAAATGATTAAAAAGACTACATTCTATTTTTAGTTATTTATAAAAATGATTGCTTTTTACTATAATATATACATGTAAACAAGTTGTGTGGCCAAATAGAAGAAACTTTTGAAATTTTAACACTTCGATCACCATAATTTACGTACAAGGAATAAGAGGTAAGAAATACGTCAGTCTACATCCCGACACAGGAACGAAATAGAACCAAAATTTTTTCCTTCCAGTGGTTTTACTATGAGATTTGGGTAGGGATTTCTTTGACACGTCTATTTAGGATAGGGAAATTTAGGTAACTTTAAAAGAATGTTTGTAAGCATTAAGGACTTTTATCTCTTTACTCAGAGCGTGAGAACCTGCTGAAATCAACAGTTTCTCAGAGTTACAGAGAGAGTGTAGAATTAATTATATAAAAACGAGGGAACTGGATCAGGAAATAAGAGAACGTTTTAGAATGAAGTTAATATGGGCTAAATTAATATAAAAATTAGGAAATTAATTAAGACAAATTAGATTAAGAGATATTATTACACACACACATATATATATACATACGTATGATATAGTTGAATTTCAATTATTGCTTATAATTTTATTTAAAATTTTTAAAAAATATCAATGGGTTTCTTTTGGAAGCGGTGGGAAAGATTGCAGATATGAGTTTGACGAAATCATGCGAAGATTGCATTTTACGTATATTTAATAAATGAATATCTGAGTTTAAATTAGGGATTTTTTAATGTTTTTATAATTATTACTCACTTATTGATTAATATTCATTTTTTCCCTTTTCAGACTATCATTGATTAGAAATGATTAGCGAAGCCAATGCTTTTGAATCACTCGCTTCTTTTGATGATAGCAGTTCAAGCAGTTTTGACAACAGCTAAAAAGATCACTTTCAGTAAGTATAACATCCAAATTTACATGCTTATTCACAATTCTCCGACCTTACAGCGTTTTAGATTAAAGTATGAGAATTCAACCTGCACGTCAGAAGTAAATGATCTGAATACCAATTTTCACCAAAAATAACAAATCAAAAGTTCTTGAGCCAGTGTATTGTATGCTGTATTTTTTGAGACCGATTATTATTGATACTTTCTTTTATTTGTGGCTATTACACTTTGCCATCCGTAAATGTTATTGGGATAATACATATAAGATAAAAATTTCACAATAAGCAAAATTAGACTTTAGTCAGTTTATTCATGAGATTGCAAAATACAAACTTCTGCTCTACAAAGCTATTTTAAGACCAATTCTAATGTATGGATTTCAAATTTGGAAGAGAGGCAAAACATTAAGAAGTTGCAATTTTTTCAAAACAGGCATCTGATGAAGATTGTTGATGCCCCTAGTACGTCAGAAGGAAAATACTTCATGGCCACCTCCAAATTCAACTTGTTTCGGAATTTATCAAAAGAACATCAATTAAATTCTTCGAAAAATTACCCTAGATTCGTAACGAGTTACTTCAGATACCAGCATATGATCCGACAAATGGAATAGATCAATAGGGTTTATCCCAATAAACTCTAGATCTCTAGGAAAACCCTAGATAAACCCTAGGTCTCTAGGAAAAGCCTAGGGCAGCACTTGACAATTTCTACATAAATTTCGCGTCGGTAAAAAGACCGAGAATTTACTAACTCTGTTGCCAATCAGGTGAATTAAAAATCTCAAAATTATTGCTGTTTCGGACATAGCTACACGCGTGAAATTTCTAGATTTTTTCGAAAATAACTAATTAAAATTTGAAAATACCGATAATTAACTTTTTGCGAAACATGATTCAAAATTCGATACGTATCTAAATTTCAGTTGTGTACCAGATTTTATCTATCTAGTGTTTTCCGTTTTGTAGTTATCATGTTTACTTATATACAAATAGACTAAATTTCTCTGAAATGAATTTCATTCGAAATTTAATTAAAATGCACAAATTTGTTTTAAAGGCTATAAGCCTGATTTTACCTATCTAACTCGAAGCGATTTTGAACTATCGAGTTTACAAACGGACAGTTATAATTCCAAGAATGTTTGGATTCTAGGACAAATAAAACATAGAGTTCGATTATTTTGATAATTACACTACTTTTTCTTGTA
>JAPMOR010120494.1:0-71517 GCA_026543865.1 Argiope aurantia | reverse complement strand
TTTGGAGTTCGATTATTTTGATAATTACACTACTTTTTCTTGTATTATAGAAAGCAAAAGTACGACAAGTAAGAAAGTAAAAAAAAAAAAGTACGACAGAGCTGACAGAGCTGAATATTTACTTTTACGCAATATCTTTATGAGGTTTTGACGCTTACCGTCTGATGGGCATTAAGCTCTTTGGGATCTTCTTCCATTGGTATGATACAGATGTTTAGACCGAAATCGTTATCTAAAAATTGTTGTCCTTGTTTTCTGTTCTTTGCAATTTTGAATTTCATTTCAAAATACCAGTGTAGACTCAGAATGAGTTTAATAATTCGGTATTCGTGCAAGATTATTTCTCATCAGAGGGATTTCATCATATTTTTACTTTCTCTTAATGCGAAATATATTATAAAGAGAAAGTAATGCAATCGTCAAAAAATTCGAACTCAAGTTTTTGACATATCTTCATGTTCCAGACTTCTCTGTTTGGAAAAATACATTTTTAGAATTATTTCTGTCCGTCTATAAACATGATACCTCAAAAACACTTTAGATTAGTCTCTTAAAATTTAGAACATGGTCTTTGCACCAAATTCGAAGATTTCTGCCGTTTTGAAATTCATTCAAGAGAAAAATTTTTGTTTCATCTATCCAAATGTCAGTAAACACGGTAACTACAAAATGAAGAAAACTAAATAAATAAAATTTGGTACACAAAATTTAACATCTAATATGTTGATGTATATCAAATTTGGAACCGAATTTGTCAGTCCACTCTTTCACAGGCAAAAGTGATAATTCAAAACCCCAATGACTTTAAATGTAAGCAATTCGGTATTTAATTTCGTGACTAATATTGCAGTTTTGAGTCAAATTTTGAATTTAATCTATAAAAAAAGGTTCCAAAATACACATTCGGTTTTCTGGTGCTTGTGTATTAACCGCATATTTGGAATTAGAGCCAAAAGAAAAGAAAAAAACGGCCAAAGATTATCCGCTAATTGGCTTTTTCGTACTTATTATTCGCCAATGGCTTGCGGTTTATAATACACAAATGCATTAATTAGAGAGTATTCGAAAAACTTTTAGCGGAACAGTTTCCACTATTTATTGATTATCTAACTCTTGATGGAATTCAGTTGAGAACTGTTTTTACAGCAAATTTAGATTAAAAATGGCATTAAAAAATGTTGGTTTCATTTTTATGATTCTGTATTTGAAAATCATCACAGCTTTTAATGATGTTTAATATTTTATTTACTGCTATTATTTTTATTTTTTTTTGTTTTTTAAATAGAAATATGTTCTAATTAAAGTAAATATTTTTCAATGCTTTAGGGAAACAAATTTGAATCTATAATGCTTTATTTCAGTGCAACTAATTTCATGAAGATCTAGCACCATGGTCCAGTTTCTATTTCCTATTATATCAGAAAAATTGAGCTAAATGTAGCTCATAAACATCATCAATAATTTTTAGTTTATAAAAATATATCCAACAAGAATGTTACTTTTTTTACAGATGTTTCACTAAAACATTTACATATTCGTTAAAAGTGAAAGATAAAAAGGTAATCGTTTTCACAACTTTTTTTAAATCGTCTGCAAAATTTTTTAAAGTATTTTATTTAACGTTAAATAATATTATTTGTCTTAATTTATTAAAGGAAAAATAATTAATATATTTTTAGTTTGACTTTCGATTTTATGTAAATCACATAATTATTATTGAAATTTGAAACAACTCTTGTTATTCATCCGTTTTCGTGTATCGAAATTTATTTCGTCACGCAAGAGTTACTCCCAACTGAAGTGGCCGAAATAAAATAAAAAGAACAGTTAAGGTTACTTAACAAGCAAATAATAAACAATCAATAATTGACAAAATGATGCTTTATTTTCTTAACTAATGATGAGTATTTCTATCATTTTTACTGATTTTTCATTGATGAATGTTTTTTAACTCAAATTTTAAAAATTGTATTCTGGATTCATATTAATAGTAAAATGTTTCAATATTAACCAAATTTAATTTCAGAGAAAAATATAATATAGTAATGAAATTGGTGATTTGATTCTATATTTTGTTAAAAACATTTTTTACGTTTCAAATTTTAATAGATTCTTTTTATTCACTTTTTATTAATATTTGAATGAATTTGAATCGAATGTCTAAATAATATTTAATAAGGGCAAGACATTTTATAGAATTCTATGCCTCTGAATACTTAAAGAGGCAACTTATATGAAAGATTAGCATAAAAATCAGAAAATGATTAACTAATTATTGATAAGTTCACTGGAAAATAATAGCTTATAGAGGGTCGAGACTCTTTATAACTTCATTGTGAGATAGATGAAAATAATAAACGATGTTCAGTAACAGTTATTTAATTATTTTCTAAGTTCCACGTTTCACAAAACAAAACAAAACAAAACAGAATATATAAATCTAATAATGACCCCCAAGAAGGACCATGGGATATATACATTGAGGTAATAAGGCAACGCCATCTGTTGTATCAAAAGAGAAGGTACTTAAGTTATGTAATATTCTTAAAATCATGTATTTTTCTTTACTTCTGAATACCGTTTACGCATAGTATTCTTCTACATGTTTCAACATATTGTCGCTACTATTTTACCTTCAGAAGTTTAATGCCAGACATAACTCAATTTAATCGTTCTTTTCTTCATAAACATTTTTTTTTTTTTTTTTACTTCGGAACTAATAATGATGCTTGATGGATGATAAAAAAAATATTCTTTTCAGATGTGATGTTATAAAGGTCATTCAAAAATTGTTTTACCAAATAGATTAGCCGTTTATTGATTCATTTCATTATACCTTTCTTTACTGTGTCTTTATTATTTGCAAATGAATAAGATTCATTATTTATGAAGACACGTTTTTTTTGTTGTTGTTGCTTCTTGATAACAGATACAAAAAACAAAAAAAAAAAACGACTCAATAAAATTTAAAATTTATTCAACAACTTGTGGTGGTAACTTCATGAAAGTCAGATAACAACTTCCGGACACGAGTGTAAATTTTTGTCTAGTAGCTATGTTACTCGGCTATGAACCCTAACGTTGCGAGTTTGAACCTCAGCTTGCACAAACTGTTTTACGATATAGCTTCGCCATTACCGCTGATTTTTTTTCATAAATTCAAACTCTGTGTTTACATTGAAAATATAATATTCTTTAATTGTTCTTAGAAATAAATCACATTGGTTATACACTTGCTCATAGGATTTACAGCCCTTTTAAACCAGATTATTTTATTGAAAATCATCACCAAAGGAAGTGTTTTATTTTCGTCTTTCTTATGTTCTTATACAATATTGTAAATCGCTTTTTAACATTTTTTATTTTGAAAATACACATATAGGCAGGTACAAACATAAAAACACACACGTATTTTATAGTAATAAAATATTACAATAATCCGAGCGGAACATGCTAGAAGATACAATCATAGCGGGATGGAACCACAACCTCAGTCAATTGTCACACGTTTCTTTATATACTTTTTACCACTTAAAAAAAACACCTTTTTACAATACATCCTCTTTTGTGTTTTGAGTAATTGTTTATCCATTATGATTTATTTCCTTTGAATGACAGTAGGATCGTGACAAATTTTGGACTCAGTTTTGATGACAAGAGTGCATACCAGATCTCCTTAATGAGGCCTGTTGAGATTTCTTTTTGTTAGCACTTTCATTTATTCACTGACAGACGATTTACTTTTTGGTGGATTTAGAACCAAAATTCTATATTCATCTACCATGTTGGTATTAAGATCCAACAAAAGAACATATACTTAATGAGGCCTGTTGTGATTTATTTATTAGCACGTTCACTTATTCACTTGCAGGCAATCAGTTTTTGGCAGAATTTTTCCAAAATTCGTTATCAATCTAAAATTTAAGTGCCAAGAGCACATGTCAAATTTCCTTAAATGCTTGCGTGTTTAGAAAAACAAACTGTTAACATTTGATACTCTTTCGTGTTTGGTGACATCGCTTTCATATATTCAGACAGATAAATAAGCAGATAGCCAAATATTTGATGGATTTACTAAAAAATTCAATGTCAAGGACGCATATCAAATTTTCCTAAACAAACTTGTTCTTTTTTTTTTTGTCATCACGTTCAAAAAATCACTGGAAGATAAGGAAATAAACTGTGAGCACTTTGATATATTTGAACAAAAATTCTATTTTTTGAAAAGCCCGTGTAGAATTTTAACTACCTAATTCGCTTTTTGTAAATTATTGTGTTCGCAGATAGAAAAAGTTTTTCTTTTCAAATTCAAAGAAATCTAAAATGTGATGATTCATCAAAATTTCGAGATAGAATTTTCCTGTCGATTATCATATTTTCTCTTCCAATAATGCATCGTATAAATGAAATTAAAGGCATTATTTGGATGGACACGTCCATTTAAATATTTAATTTCTTCAGAAAATGTTTTTATTATTTACAAATATTAAGAAATACATTGTTGTTTGTTACAATACATTTACATTAAACTGTATGACCATGCTTTTGTTTATAATTACAGATATAGTCCAAGATAGCAATGGTTACGTTGATGAGTTCATTAGGGCGATTGAAATGGTTATGGATTCTCCTGAAGTACAGCAAGTGCCTTATGATGTCAGAAGGATTGATCCACGTGTTCCGCTCACACAGCAAATACAAGGTGAGAAAGTTATTTTTCAAAAATTGAAAACAAACGTTTTTCTTTCTCCGTGTATGAAAACATACTTCTGTTCGTATTTATATGCGTCGTGCAATAAGTCACGTTTGGGAACTTGCATTAACAATATTTCATAGCCTTTCATCTGTAAATCTTAAAGATAAATGTAGGTAGGCAAACGTGAGGGTACAACGAGAAGCTTTCCTATTAGAAAAAGTATGAAAGAAAAAAAAATTGTATACTACAGGAAATTGCCTAAATTTGTCAGGATTTGTACAATTCTTCATTAGGTTGATCAAAAGATTCTGATTTATTAATCATCGACTACCACAGAAATGCGATGCTACAACCCGCACTACAAATCATCATAAATGACTCCGTTCTTGTATATTAAACTGTATGATGCAGCTTGAATGACCGGCTACAATGAATAGAAAACTGGATATAAGGTTAGCAACAAAGTATCCTTCACCGATCCGTGCACCAACTCTTTCTTTTAGAAAGCATGACCATGATCGAGATATGACCACACTACCAATGTTTTATAACGGTCATAGCTCATCCGTGTAATATTTATATCTTTTCTCAAAAGGATAGCCCCTTAGCTGCAGGCGCAACTCTATTTCGTCAACTGATTAGGCAGATTGTAATACTTGTTGCATGTTGGCAGTTGATGTGCTGGATAAGCAGGGTGTGCAATTTGCCCGAATCACCCACTGTTATTAATATCCAATTGTAAAAACCATGTAACAACTAAGTTTAAAGCAATTATTTAATTTTGTTCACTGCCTTACACTGTAGGTCTCTGTAGTTTGAAGTGCAACCTATCTCTGTGGTTTGTAAGTCTTTTTAAGCCTTTTAAATTGAGAACGACATCTCGTATAGCCAGGGAAGTAATTTAAGTTAAGTTAGTTATCTGTAAAATGGGCAGATACATTCGCGATTAAAATTATGAATTTTCCTTGACCAGAAAAAAAGTTTCGCCCTTGAACTGAAAAAAAAAATGAATCCTCAAATACCCTTCTAGTGTGTTTTTCAGATTTTTAAAATACTTTTGTTTACCTTTTTCGTTGCTTAAATTTCATTTCGTCGTTTTATAATGTAGAAAAATCTATAATAATATCCGAAATTGCATTTTTCAGTTTTAGAATGAACACTTTTTTAAGTCACGAAAAGTTGAAAACACAAAATTCCCGTTAACTAATTAATAAATACCAAGTGAGTCAAATCTGCAGCATTCCAATATTTCTGGAAGTACTAAGGATATTTGGCGACATCTTTTATGGCAATAGAATTATTTCAGTGCAAAATGAAACGAACTCTCCAATTAATGGTAAAAACTATAAAGATTTGTTTTGTATTAAAGGTGTATGTACAATGGAGACTGACTTCGAGATCCTGTTGTCTGCCACATCCTGTGACATGCTGAAATTGCTGGCACTTCAGAGCTCTTCCATGGGGTTGTTACACTTCGTGGTCAACGTCGACCACTGTAAAGGAAGTAATATAACTGCCTACTTGGACAGAAAACCGCGGTCAGATGTCACTCAAGCGATTGTTGATGTAGTGCAGGTCAGGAAAAGGACAGATATTGCCATTATACATGATACTGAATACGGTGAGTGAACTTTATTCCTTAAACCTTAAGGTATCTTTTCCTGAAATGGTTAGTCGAAGATGAAAAATACCCTGACACCTGCAAATACCTAATAATATTCATGTTTTTGAATTGAATTTGATGCATAATCATCAAGTTTCAAAATTGGTAAAAGTTACAGAAGTGTTAGAGCTAGTCAACCACGATAGGTTTCTGACCGCAGAGAACAGATTCCTGCCTTTTCCAAATAAAAGTAGTTCTGATATTCTGTTTAAATTGTTACCTTTGTCTTCAGATTCTACATCGTGCAGTATACCCGCCGCTATCAATGTGTTTCTGTAATTTCTGTTATAACTTCTCAAACAAGATTCACAATATAAGCTATCGGATTTGAAGAATGTAGAGACAAGATCATCATATCATGCACTATACTCAATTTTGCGAGAAGTCTGCGATGACCAGCTATCTTGATATAATAAATATAATACATCAAAAATTTAAAACATTAAACACAAAATTCACAAAAATTTGAATAAATATAAATCTTATTTAAAAAATTTATTGTTCAGTTTTCTCTGCTATATAATTAGATACCACATTCTGTTTTGGCAATATTTTGCCCCTGTAGCTGAATTAGGAATTCAGGGAATAGTTGAAATATTTAAAGTTTCCATGAGGTTTCCATGCAGAACAGCAATTATATGGATAATTTAGTTTATAAGTTACACGAGAATAAATAGGATAATTCTATGAATTTTTGTCCATACTAAAATCAACTAAGCATTTGATTAGAAAAATTGCAGCAGTAGTTAAGGCTGCTGCTTCTTATTTTATATTTTAGTTCGTTTCATATTTTATCTCATATTTATTTTCATATTTTAATTCATATTTTAAATGTCACATTCACTTTGTACTCTCAAAAATTTCTACAGAAATGGAATTAACACCGACACCAAAAGAATCCATTATTTCATTATTCATCAATACAACATTGAAATTGTAATTTAAAAAAAAAGTATCCTTGGAATAAGAAGTCACAAATTCTACCTAAAATCTTTCTTAAAACGTTTTGCATGGAATTTCAAAAAATATAAAATGCGACTCATACTGAGATAATAAAGAGATTTTTATTCAGAAAAATAATATGAATTTCTTGCAGTTTTCAGGACTTATAAATAATTTTCTTCAAAAGAAATGCAATGAATCGATATTTTAAAAGAATAATTTAAAAGAAAATATATAAAAAAACATGATAACCATGAAAAGGGTGAAC
The DNA here is from genome assembly GCA_026543865.1 of Argiope aurantia. Taxonomy (NCBI): domain Eukaryota; kingdom Metazoa; phylum Arthropoda; class Arachnida; order Araneae; family Araneidae; genus Argiope; species Argiope aurantia. Next base: position 63,948 of record JAPMOR010120494.1, on the reverse strand, counting down.
AATGCTCACAAAAAATAGCAAATTCGATTTACTTCTTAAAATCAGACAAAAACTAATTGTAAACAATTTTTTCGTCTTGTATTTTTCTCAACAATGAGTGTCTAAAACATGAAAGTTTTCAAAAGAAGCTGAAAGAAAGTGTGTTGACTGACTTCGAGTATTTTCTTATGTTACTTCTTTGTCCATCCGTTTTCCTTTCATAGATATTTTTTTTCTCAGTGAAATATAAAGAGTACGCCTGAAACTCATTTTTTAGCCTTTCAGAAGTTTGAAAAGAAAAAAATAATAAAGCAGAAATTCTCAGAATCGAATTTCGCTTTTAAAGCTTTGTTGAAATGTTATAGAAAAATATATGGAATGAAATATTTTCCACGAATATCTTTTTGTTGGACTAATTCATGTCTATTTTAATAAAATTGTACTCATTCTAAAGTAAAGAAATTTAGAAATGTTTATAGAATTATAAAAAATGGCAAATTTTTGTGAAATGTCGAAAATAATTTCTTTTTTCTTCCTGTGAAACAACTGCATCAATTGTAAAATACTCTTTATTCTTATTATATATGATTTTTCTAAAAGAGGAGAGGATTTAAAATTTTGATTTCTAATGAACGACAACAGAAAGCTACATACGATGCATCACTGGATAAACATAAGTTTGATTTTATTAATTCGGATCATCCTAGTAAAGGGCGTCTCAACATTAACATAAGATTTGAATTTGCCACCATTCTTGCGTGAAGTGTTGGCAACCGTATTAAAAAACCAATTGAAAGCTGATAGTTTAGGGTTAGTAAAAAATGGAGAGTTACACGATAGAACAACGAGTTTTAATTGTTGTACAATATTTAATAAAAAATGAGCCCGGAGCTATAGTTCAAAAATTTGAGAATTAACCCCCTAGATCATTGATTTAACACCATTGTATTTCTTTTTATGGGGTTATTTGAAGTCAAGGGTCTATGCCAACTAGCCCACAGGCACGCGTGCATTGAAGGAAGATATCAAACGCTGAATCGATGAAATTCAGCCCCATTTATGCAAAATAATCATGGAAAATTTCGATAAAAGAATACGTATGGGCCAGCAAAGCCATGGAGACTATTTACTCTATGTGTTATTCCATATATAACCTTATTCTGTGTTCTTTAAAATTCAATAAAAATATAACAATTTAAGAGAAAAACTGTGCTTTTTATTTAAATTAATTCTTGCGTTAACTCTCTGCTCTACAGTGCAACTCTCCATTTTTATTAACTCTAAACCCTTAGCTAAATGGGTTTTTTAAAAAGAGTTGCCAATACTTTACTGCATAAATTGCGGCAAATTCAAATCTTGCATTAATTTTGTGATACTGTTTGAAATCGGTGCTACAGTTTGTTTACGAAAAAATGTCGACACCATAGGAAAATTTGTGTATTGCAGTATACAAAATGTGAATTGATTGTTGCATCGACATCAGTCACTGCAAACTACACCCATGGCAAGAAAATTTAGCTATTAGTTAAATTGAAAATCAGTGCTACGGCCATCTGCATTTAGATGTTGATATAAGTTCGGCCTTTCCATGAAGTGAAGTCAGCTTCAGATGGCGCTGCTAGTTTGCTTATTGTTTCTTATTTTTAAATAGTTAATTTCGCGCCATCAGAGTCACGAGAATATCGTTTGGTATTTTCGAATTAGTTTGCATTTAATTATCGCACTCTCATAGTATGTAACTCATGTTTATTCTTTAACGACTTTTGTGTAGTTTACAATCGCACATTTTATGAAAAAACTGTAAATATGATGTTAATATTAGAATAAAATTTTAAAACCAATCTGCATTATATTCATTCGTTTTTATCATATGGGCAAGATCTTCTAAAATATTCCAGTTATAGCGAACTTGTGGTCGAATTATTTACTTCTATTTATCACTTTCAACTACCACAATGACACATGCACAATAGTATACATCTTTTGCCTGCTACTCTATTGCTGTAGTAGTCAGTTCAAAACCCAGGGACCGGTTACTTCACTTGTGGCAAGAAATGATTTCCGATTTGATGTTTGTCGCTTAAAAAATGGCTCACAGAATCAAACTTTTTTCCATCCAGTGATAAAGCAGGTGTCTTTAACCATAGCCGTCCATTAGAAATAAATATTTTAAATCTGTTCTTCCCTTTTTTTGAATGATCCTGTATAAAAATTAGCCTTTATTACTTTCTCATTTACGAAGTATAGAGGAAATATAGTAATCGGTATTTTGACGGATCTCGACGTTCTAGATCTTCCTGAGTTCAAAAAACACATTTTTGGAAATTGTTCATCTGTTTGTTTGTGACCAAGATATTCAAAACCGCTTTCAGCTAGACGATTGAAATTTGGTACACGGTCTTTACACCAAATTTGCATATTTCTCTCAAGGTTTGAGCAAAATCTGTTCAAACGAAGTCCGTCTGTCCAGCTTTTCAGATATAAGACAAAACGATAATTACAAAACTAAAAAAATTAGATAAGATTCTTCACACAAATTAATAATGTATAGTGTATACACCTGTCAAATTTTGTGCCAAATCCAATAAAGGGTTGACTTTCTGTCGATCTGTATTTTTAGAAACATGTTAACGCGATAATTCAAAAACGCAGTGACTTAAATATATCAAATTTGGTATGGGATTTTGTGACTTCAAGTGCAGTTTTGTGTCCAATTTTTGTTTCAACCGGTTGTCAACGTATCTAAATCACAAATTCGGTTCTCGGATATTATTAATCAGCATGTCAGGGATTAATCGCCAAATAATTCGCCAAGTACGACACGATAGATTCATTAAAAATATTTAACTCACGCCAGAAGTTAATATCTCTTAACTACTGTACGCCAATACCATGGATCACTTTTACTGGTTATATATATATAGTATTAAGGAGGAAGTCTTTAGAGGAATACTGCAAGCAAAATCCCCCGTGTACTCTTGCATTTAAGGGTATTATTCATTTACAAGAGTGCTTTCTAATGTTTTTTCTTCAGTTTATTTGCCTTCAATGTGGTGGTGCGATTTGTTTTATTTCATCATATAAATAATAGAGAATAGTTTGGAGATTAATATCTCTTCTTATCAATCATTTGGGTGTAAATATCACAATGGAATTCATAATCTAGCCTGCTCTTGCATTATCGTCCTACCAAGGAAACGAACAACTACACAAGAACAGATTACTTACAGTCAAAATAAAGTTATGAAGGATTTTGTTAAAAATTTGATATGCATTTGGTGATAAGCCAAAATTAATCCATTTAACTAGTTACAAATTTAGCTATCATGAATTACAAATTTAGTTATGTTCGTGAAAGATTATATAAATGCAGATCACAGTGGATTCTTTAACCGCTTCCCTTAACAATTTTTTTTAAAAATTGCCAAAAAATCATCATATATTTTATTCTATTTTTAAATGTAAGGAATTGAAATAAAGCACAACAACATGTTTTGATTCTTTTTATTTTGTACATGTGTGAAAGCATATAGTTTTATCATTAATGTAATCTTCTCGAGCAGATGAAAAAAGTTAAACATTAGTTTACTATATTTCAAGTCCACGCCTTCATAGACATTATCTGAAAAATAATCTGCACTGTATTCGCTTTCATACGCAATTGTCGTTTTTATTATTCTTTTTCAACGCAACTATCATTATATGCCCAGCAACCACCGCAAAGACTATTGGGCAAAACACGTGTCCATTCAGTCCCACCATCCAAAATGCTCTAACGAAACTTTGTAAACTTTGTAAATCAAAGCAGAATATTTTTTCTTTTTGAAATTCAAGTCGAGGAAAAACGTGATTAAATTAATAGCATTGACAGATTTTACGAGACCCGAGTTTTCTCGTGATGAAAATGAATTGCAATGTATAGGAATCCGAGATAACTTTGGATAATCAAGGAAGCAGTTAAAAATATCAGCTGTCAATTTTACATTAAATACTGAACATTAATGGAGGAACAGAACGCTGTTATGTTCATATTTTTAATATCAATTCTTATCAAATAAAAATTATCCCAAATGTATGAAAGATTCAATTTTTTTTTTTTTTTATCAGGGATAATTCAAAACATTACGCTTTTTTGATGAGAAAGAACAAGATGAAAATTGAATCTTACATTGACCTTTATATTCTACTAATCCAAGAAATATAAGTTGCTTCAAATAACCGATGTTGGGAATGAATAATGATATTTAGAAAAAGTTTTGGTTTCATTTTTTTGAACACTGTTACAACTAAATTAAACAAACGTTAGAAAATAAAATTCAAAATGCAGAAAAGTGTTGTTCATTTTCCTCTAGAGCTTTAAAGAAGATTCGTGCTTCCGCACTCGCATAGACTTGACTGGTGCCTATTTTAATCACCATTACCAATTATTCCTTGTTCCCAATTATCCTTCTTGATTTTACTTTATACAGGATGTTTTTACTTTAGAAAGTCCAGTGACAATAAAGACTCTGCTGCGAGAGCTGACAGGGCGGGGTGTCCGGTATTCTTACCTGGTGTACGACGCCCAGCCGGACAAGATGGCTCGAAGGTTGGAAGCGATTAACCGAGGATCTAAAGATCTTTCTACCATCGTCCTGGCTGACTTTTCTGTCTTCAAGGCTGTGCTTGATGGGGTAAGTTGAAGTTCGATCAATAATATTATAAGTATCTACTCATCTCTACTTATAATAAAAATGAATGTATGTCTAACAATAAGAGGTGTGTGTTGACGCTCTACAGGTCAGGCCGTTTGATTTATAGTTACTTCATTTCGCCTAAATATACTTTGGAGGATACGACTTGCAGCGATTTAAAAAAAATTTAACTAGAATTTTTATTGATTAAAAATTAAGTGGAAGTTTGACATTTTTTTGTGTATATTTCTTCAAAGAGTATTACAGCACAAAATTAAATTTTATATCATTTTAAGTTTAAAAAAATTATCTTTTCTACAATACTACTTTAATATTAGTGCGATTTTTTAATTTTTGGCAATTTTTGATTTTTTTTTCTTCCTTAATTTCCAATTATGTTGATGCGTCGAGATTCAAACCATTTCAGTAATTCGTCAAATATTGAATTTCCTGATTTTCTGTCATTGGTGAAAGTTAAAGAAGAAGGATTCTGTTTAATATATACAAAGTTTACAAAAAAAAAAAAGTAAGAATACCACAAAAAATTAAAAATATACAAATCGGATATTAACGGTTTTAGTAATGGTATGATATCATAGAATAGATTTCCATTAGAAAAGTTCATGTATACAACCAATAGAACATATGTAAAACAATTGAAATAACATGGTTTTAATGTCTGGCACTTTGATGCAATAATGGTCATTAAGTTATATCTAAATGATTTAAATGAAATGAAATATAATCAACAGCCCCGGCGTATCAGCTGATTGCCAAAAACGACTAGTCTTATATAAAATGTATAAATATTCAACAAATTTACCTATACTATCAAGGTGGGGTATTCTAGTGGTAATTTCTTATCTTCAGGGCTAGTGAAACCCTAATTAGAAATCTGATTCCATTAAGGATCTTCCATGACACGGATCTAGTTGGTAGAAAAACTGGTGTCGTGGGTCAAACATTTTGATCGGTGTGGTTCCGTAGTTTGAAGAAAGTGTAATAGTTCAGATAATGCCCTCGTCGTCTGAACGTATTCAAAATGATGAAATATGCCTTCGAATAGCCCATTTTTCTTTAAAAATAGAATGATAACATAAATAATCTCAAACTATCTTTTACTATCTCATAAAAAATATCATTTATAAATTAAGATCCAAACTGATAGCGTAAATATGTTATGTACCCAAATATTCAAGAAGAGCATCCTGAAAGATCTTCTGAATGTATTCAAATTTATTTTTTTAGGGTGATGATGTATCAATGCAGTTTTTCTATTTAGTAATTTCAGTGCCTTTTCTTTTATATCTTCAGTAAATGAAACTATTATATTTATCATTTAACTATATCGTGCATTTAAAAAGTTAATAATATGCTAAATTTGTTATCGAAAGCAACTGTGCAACGGACATTTGTGCTTTTCGGATTTTACTGCCACTGGCTTATTCATCATGGTTTTTAAAATTCAATTAAAAATAAAAAGAATAAAGAAACAAATTTTTCAGTTAGGACAATATTTTTCTAGAAGTATCAAACTTTAACTTTACAATAGCGCTAATTATACACACTGAATTTTTCTGTTAACAAGCTTTTTAAAGAAATATTGTCTTATTCAAAACTGAAGTTTTGAAAATTTTCCTCAGAAGAATTCTCTCCTAATTCAACTTATGAAATGTGCCAAGTCATTGTATTCTTATTACAAGTAATAGATCATGAATAATTCCTTTATGCAACTATGCCCCGTAGAGAAAATAAACTAGACTATTGTGATAGAGTGACTTCGCCCGAGGGAAATGAGAGTGTGCTTGGTTGGTATTTTCAACGATGGTAGCATCCTACCATGAAGATGGCTCCCTGTAAAATATTTACCACGGATTAATTTTATAATTTATATTTAGACTGCTTTATTTTGATTTTTTTAATAATTTTCTTTAATCTTGTAGCATCTAATGGCATAGTATAGCATCTACCAAAATTGCCAAGTTAATTACAAAGAACGCTAAAGGAATCTTCAAATAGATTATAATTATTTATTTCGACGACCATTGCATATTTAATCCGGTTGTGTTATTTAGATGCACGCGAAGAAGAGGTTGACTGCCGACGTGACGTATCTCATCGTGAACGACGGCTGGAAATCCTCGAATCCAGAAATAGAGACCCCGCAGCGTGTCCACTATAGCATCGACCTGCAGCTGTTGCTGCTCAAAAGGACAATAGGGGAAAGTTTCTCCAAAGCTCTCAAAAATATCACCAACAACATTCCGGAGGGATCAAAGAATGCAAAGTGGAAGGTCAGTGGCTTTTGATAGAGAATATATTTTATTTGTTTATGCTACCATGCTGAGTTATTGAAGCAAACACTTTTGTACTAGAAATATCTCATTAGAAACTGTTCTTTTAAATGCCGATAAATATAGGATGCAGAAACAAACTGAATAAGTTCAAAAACGCTGCCGTGTCTTTTTTCATATTCGCAAGAAGGGTTGTGGATCATATTTGTAGGCTTGCTCACTGTGGTTTTCAAATTCAATAGCAAAGACAAAAGGATTAATTTATTCTTTGTTAACAATGAATTTTAATGTTGGCTTTAACGATAAACTTTAAGACTAACAACAATGGATTAAATTCTCAATGAATCTACGGATTTTCATTTTAAGAATTTCAAATGATGATCTCCCCATCGTATAAGATGGTTATAAAATAACATCTGGCTGTTTAAGTAATTTGCGGGAACTCTATACTCATTTGAATAGATTCAGAAAAGCTATTGTTACAAACCTGCAATTCGGCTTCCCAGCATAGTTTGTTCCATCAACAGAAAGAAAGTCTTACAGTCATCTGAATGGGACAGAGTCCAGGTGGCGCGTCGGGAGTACCAGAGCTTGGCGACAAACTTGGCGACCATTTGGTGACTTTGGCGCCAAAATAGATAATACCCGAAACTTCGAGAATTTTCCCGATCCGTCCAGTAGGAACCGAGATACGCCTCGAACGTTCCTGATTGGTTCAGAGGCTTCTAGCTCCGCCTCCTGAGACCTATAAAAGTGGCTGCAGCTGCCAGACGGAGTCCAAGTCAGTAGTCAGAGTGGATGGAGTGGTCGAAGAAGAGTAAGCGGAATCGACGGAGCGAAGTCAGTAATCCGAGTCCGAAGACGGAGCGGAGGAGTCTTAAGCGACAGAGCGGAGTAGACGGAAACGACGGTGAGCAGCGACGGAGTCAAGCTAGTGCTGAAATGAGCTGTGCGCTACTGTCTGCAGTAGATTCTGATTGTATGCTGCTGTGTGTGCTGTTGTATGCTACACGTCTCGGGAGAAGATAATCGTCTTCTGTGCTGTATATAGTTGTCGCTTTTGTGCTGTCCTGTGTGTCTTCGTGTAAATAAACGTCGTTGTTTTTATTCTACTTCTGCCTACTGATTGAGCGTTTTTTTACACCATACCACTTCCACTATCTAAACGAACCCCGGCAGAAAATACGTAACACTATAAATTCATGATAAGAGAAGAAGTGTGCATCTTATGATGGCAAAATCGGCCTTGAGAAACACAAGCATTGCCTTAGGCCTGAGTCATCCCTAGTTTCTATACAGGATGCTTTAAAATTAAACTTCATATATTAAGAAAGACAGGAATCACAAAATCAAGAAAATATTACATAGGAATGTGTGATTGGAAACTTCAGGAATGCTAGGGGACCTAATAAGGTGCAGAAATGACATGCCATTCAATCGCAAAAATAATTTATTTGGCATTACTTTGCACCAAGTTAACACATGCACTCATCCAAATTCATAGTAACCGTTCAAAATTCTTACCATTAGATGCAATGTATGCACACCGATACATTAGATGCACACAGATTAAAAATACGAAAATGCATCACATCTCATTCACATTTGCAGCATCGGTGAGGATTCACTGATGTGCAAAATGAGAGTCACAAGCACAAATTCTGGATATATATTTGATTTAGTGCGGAGAAATTTGGCACAGAAATATTTATATGGAAGAAAGCATATAGATCCGAAATAATATGGAAAAGAGATGAATTGTTAGTCAAGATTCAAATTGTGATAGATTATAATTGTTTAATAAACAAACTAGCGAGAAGTCTACAAAACTTTCTTAATACTCTCTATTAAAGGTATTAGTCTCCCCCCCCCATATGAATAAAATTGCGGACTTGGAGTAGGTCGTGGATGCCACGAGTGCACAGATTGTTTTTTATCAAAGTCTCACGCGTGAAAGTTGTGTGTTTCGTGGTATAGTTTTAAAAAAAAGGAGCTTTTGTATTAATGCGCGGCACTGACGAACAATAGTTTCGAAATATTGATCTTTAGCGATTAAAATACAAGAACCTGAAAATCGAATACATGCCATAGATTAACATTTGAAAATTCAAATGATGTAGGTAGAGATGTAAAAACTGACACACATAATTGAAATGACAAAGAGTATTATTGAAACCAAAATAAAAGGAGGAGGGCAAATAGATGGCGTTTTAAATGATAATAATGGCAATAATTAGTACAACAATTGATTTTTAGCAAAGACTATTCCTTTATAACAAATGACTAACATATCGGCTGTCATTAACCAGCAAAACCTGTCATCGAAGGACAATATTGTGAACAGCACAGTACAACATATCTGAAGGTATGCTGTGAAATTTTCAACAGACGTTGTTTCTAGCATGTCTAATAAGGTCATTTAATCGCACTAAACTTAGTACTTCAAGTAACTCTATAACCAATTATCACACGGATTAATATTTGGGAACCTGGGGGGCCAAGCATGGCGGTAGTGGCGGCTCAGCACGTGATCCTGATCAAACGATATGCGCAAGAGCTTTTTTACAATGTGTGTATGGGGGGGGGGAGCGCCATCTTAACTAAAAGTCTTACCTTCTAGCAAGTGTTAGAGCCAAATGTCAACATTTTGAAACTACTACTCGCCAATGCCATGCATGTCATTCGCGGTCTTATCGGAGATCTGCAATTTTATGCGGAAGGGGGGGGGGGGGATGGAGATTAGACTTATTGGAGCGTATGCAAGAAAGTTTCAGGGAGAACACTCCTGATGGTTTAAATTTGATTTGCCCGTCTTTATTTTATTTTTTGAACTCTATTCATAATAACGTACGTGTTTATAAATCAAGTAACTAAAATAATGTAAGTACTACAAAATATTCTAGAATAATTTTTGAAAACCTATTAAAATTGGTGAAAAAAATTTACATCGAAATAAAATTGATATAAACTATTTTCGGTGGTTTATTTATCGCATTCATTTTTTTTGTTTGACAACCGGACAGTCAGACTTCATCTGAATGGGTCACATTTCAAACTTTGACAGAAACCTACAAATTTGTGTAAATTCTGTATACTAAATTACATTCTTCTCACTCAAAGAGATGGTATTCACAGATAGACATAATTCCAAAAATGTGTTTTTCGAACTGAGAAAAGTCTAAAACGTGGCGATTCGACAAAATCTAGAGTCCGAATCTTTTGATAATTTTTTTGTACAATTCTTTTACGGGAAAGTGAAAACGAACGATCTGATAGCGACAACTGTTTTTCTAAAGTCAATCAATCGATGACACTCGAATCAAATAAATTGACAAATGAAGTCTTAACTAAACATATGCAAATACATCTACAGATAAGAGAAGATATATGTCATGAGAGCACGAAATGAACATGCTATCGATAGACTGTGTTGGCACGCAACGTGAAATCATCCTTGCTATTGAGATACATTTAGAATCTGTTAACAATAAATCAATATGGAATTATTTCCTACTGGCCGCTTTGCAAGTTGCGTGATCTGTTGCGATACAGATGAGTGAATTCAGAAAAGAAGTTTGTTATTTAAGCAAACAGGTTTTTTACATTGTATTTTTTGGTGTAATTGATTCATGACATCTTGGCACGCGCCAGATGCACTGCACTAATTTAAGTTTTGGCTACATTGCGAAACGTGTTTTTGTGAAAAGGATGTGATGTCACAGTGTAGCTTAAGACAACATGTATTTAATTGTTAGATGAAATATATATTTGTGTTTGCACAATTTGAGAACCAAAAGGTGATGAAATCGACATCGTTAACACACTATTTGAAAAGTAAACACTCACTACACACATACACACTTGGGTATGAAGACACTTGGGTATTTTCCCGCGAATAATTCCCATTGTGTAGAATATCTTTAGATTCAGATAATAGAAGGGTCTGTCAAAAGGTAACGCATAATCCAATTTTAACTTAGTAATTGTAGGGACTAGCACACAAATAAATACAAATCAGAAGTAAAAGGATCATCAATTCTAACAATACGTAGTAAGCGAATAAACAATCTTATTTTGGACAACTGCATCTGGTTTCGAAACTGTTGCGAGGAAACTGTCGCTTATTTCTAAACCTCGATCAGGCAAACAATATTGTCTCCAAATGGCTATACTATTCAGAATTCCATTTGATATCAGCCTAAATTAAGGTCTTCTAAACAAATATTCTTCATTCTGAAATATATTATCAGGCTTTTGTTTCTCCAAATAATATAAAGATAAATTAAATTACGTACAATTCGCTGTAGCTATTGTAAAGCTTGTTTCAATTCTAAACAATGAACGATTGATTTTAGTACATTCCACTGTAGCTAAGTAATGATAATAACTAACAAATTAATATTTTGTTAGGAAAAAAGTGATTTCGTTATAACCTCACCTAATCTTTCACGAAATAATGTTTAGATACTCAGAAAACTCTATAGGACAGACTACTGAATCCAAATCTACAAATTTGACAGTTTCATTTCCATGCAAGTTGTTTCTTTTTTTTAATAAAATAAAAAATGTTTTTTAAATTAATAAAATAAAATATATTTTTCAAAAATTATTATTTTTCGTTTTATGTAGTGTTTTTATACACAGAAGTGTTGCGGCAGTGTTAAATACGTTTTTTTTTGTTATGTTAGCATTGCTTTATTTAAGAGTGAAAATTTAAAAATAAAATAAAAGCAAACAAATCAAATTTAAAACAGTATAATTCTACGAAGTTTCAGACTAGAGGTTCGAATTTCCTTCAAAGGTTTTCATCTCTTGTTTTTTGTTTTTCATCTCTTTTTTTTTATGTTCGAATTTTCTTTTTCATATCTTACCACAGAGGACCCAAAATGAATCTTAATCCGCTAATACGCGCCGATCGAATTTCTTTAGGCTGATCTTAATCCCTTCCGACACTTTTCAAATAACACAAAAATTGATGATCATATTTTTTTAGCATCACATGAGAAGAATCAGTTTTCACGTTGTTTCTCTATCATGAAACTTGCATTCCAAAAAGCAGTAATTTTAGTCTTTGTGCACGCTTCAGTGTTATCCCATGAACAAAGAGACTAGAATTAACTCAAAAAATATTGTTATATCACAATAAGGCAAAATCCCAAACTGGTCACATGACATTTTAGAGGACAGGCCAGCTGGGATCAATATTGCTGTCATAACCCCTGTACAATCTTGAACTAGCGAAGTTATATTTATATCATATTGTATGATTGAAGGATTATGTGTAAGAAACGATTTCTTATTCATTTTTCGGGTGAAAAAGGGTTATAATAACTGATCCAAAGATTTTTGCAAACGAGCATTTGTATCATGGAAGCAAAGATGACTGTAGCGCACTGAATACAACGTCTTATATAATGATAATTAGTTCAAGAATTCCACTCTAATAACTATGATAAAAAATTGCAGTCAATTGTATTTTATTTTTTGATATATCTGTAAAAAATAGTTATCTATTAATTTGGATGTAATGGCTGTTTTGATTTCAACCATGCGTACGCACTATCTAATCCACAATAACTCTGTTTTCAAAAAGAGATTATAAAACTAACGATCAAGATAATGGTACCACGTTTTACAAATTTTACCATTTGATGCTGTAACTTAGACAATAATTAATACACAAATCTACCTTTTAATTTTTATAATATAATTACATATAAATAGATTTTTACTTTATTTTGTCTATCGATTACCTTTACAAAAGTTATTCCAATGATTCTGAATTCGTATCTAAGCTATTGTCTCAATCAATGCCTGTACGAAAGCTTGTTCATGTAGTCCTGCAGAGTATATAAATTGGTACTCTTCGGTAATTCAAATTTCATACTTCGTTGCTGACTCGCTCTTTCATTGCAGGTACGTTTGGGACGCGAGGACATGTTCGTCTCGGCAGTGGTGTGGGGCACCATCAAAGCTGCGAAAATTATTTGGGACAGAGAAGCTGAAATATCCCAGGGCAAATGCATCTACGTAAACGGGAGCACTTCCTTTTCTTCGATAGTCACGGTGAATCGTTTTTCTATACGCAACTAATTTTACTCTTGTTTACTCTCGGTCACATACATGCTTTACTATAGATATTAGTTTTAAACACAATTTAAAATTCGATTTTTATTTTATAATAGAACAAAATCTGGTATATAAAATAGCAAAACTACATTAGTCCTGTGACGTCTCTTAAGAGCAAATAATAGTCAACAACCTTTTTGTGCAATATGTTTTAATAAGTAATTAATTGCACACATCATAGGTATACATATATAAAAGATATTAAGTTATTTCAGCATTAAATGGGCCTTTTCTTAACAATTTTCTGAGGCCATTTCACGAAACACATCACACACACATCGTCTACCACACATCCTCACGTCACTCCATCACTGTTTCGCTCGTTCTGGTCTTTTTCTAGCGTTCGTACATAGAGGGCGCTAGTCAGTACAGTCCAACATAATCTGAAGATTAGTGAATACTTAAAAGTGAGAGTGTTTGTACTCTCATAAAACCCGATTTTTCAATTTTAGCTTCATAAAATAGAAAAAAATTTATCTATTATAAATGTTTAATATATATGGTTATGATAGTCCGGAAGCTCATATATTAACTTTTAAAAATATTCTTAACAAGAGTTTCTGTGACGAAAAACCCCAGGCTTTTTTTTTTTTGTCTTTTTCTAAAAAATTGCTGGTGTTTTTTTTTATTATTATTTTTTAAATTTTGGTGCCCATGTGTAAAATTCTTTTTTTTTCTTTGCTTTCATATGAAATATTATACTGCAATATTTGCAAGAATTATGCATCCGTTAAACCTATTTTTATTTCTGGGCTGTAAAAAGCTCGAAGAGATTATTCATAACGAATAAAATGTTTTGTTTTAAATTTTCAACTTCCATACTGTTTAGTAATTTTTCCTTTTTAACAAAAGTTTATAAAAAAATAAACTCACTGTAGATATTGGATTCTGTATATAATAATAATTTTGATTGATTTTGAAGTGATTTTGTTTGGAATCCTTTTTTTTTCTGAGAGCACCGATTTCTAGTTATGAACTCTTAGTTAATCGCACTGCATTTCTGATTTGTAGTGTGATTATCTAATTTATTTGTGATTAACATTTTTAAGATTAAATACTTTTAAAAATAATATATTATAAAATAATATTTATATATTTTTTTATAATGAAAACAGCTCATTCATTTTATATCTATTAAATCTTACAGCAGATATAATATTTACATGGGAAAAAAATCAACTCAAATTTCGACGATTTTTTTTAAGAATAGTCCAATTCTCTTACGAAAATTTACCTTTTTTTAAATTTAAAATCAAGCTTTTAATACAATTGTTACATTTCTTTGTCTGTAAATGTCATTCATTAAAAAATAACATTTTTTAAAAATTGAACAGCTTTGTAGTTAAAGATATGTTCTATGATAACTTATCTTTATTGTTGGATCGTGAACTTTCTTTAAATCCTTTTCTTTATTTCTTCAGGATTACATGAACAATGAATACATTCTTTCTAAAAACCTGAATTTCGCTCTTATGCGGAATGTTCCCGATTCTCCCAACACAGAAATCTTCAAGAAAATCGGAAGTTGGGAATCGAAACGTGTTCCGAAATTCGACTACCTCTACCCAGACATTGAAAAGCATATCATATTTCGAGACAGGGTTCTCAAATTGGCAATGCCTTTTGTAAGTGTTAAAAAAAATTCTTAATTTTCTAACTATATATATATTAAAAAAATAGGAGGATAGGTTTAATAAAAATCTATGACACAGTTTAGGTTTTCATTTTTCTCCAAAATATCTCGAAGAAATTTGTATTAATGGATATTTATTTCTGCACAACGTTTTAAAGAAAATGCATTTCCATCTACTAAATTAATGCACAAGATGAAAAGATATCGCATAATATAGTGCAATTAAGTCTCATAGCGCAATCATGAGTTATTCTGCAACGACGAGTCGCACTGTGCAATCATGAGTTATTCTGCAACGACGAGTCTCACTGTGCAATCATGAGTTATTCTGCAACGATGAGTCTCACTGTACAATCATGAGTTACACTACAATCATGAGTGAAATTATGCAACTATGAGTCTCACTGTGCAATCATGAGTTACACTACAATCATGAGTGAAATTGTGCAACCATGAATCACACTGTGTAATCGAGAAATACACTGTGTAATCAGGAATCACATTGTCTAATAATGAATCACACTGATGATTCTTTGATGAATCTTACTGTTCTTCGCTGTGTAATAATAAATAACATTGTGCATAAATGCGTAAAATTGCATAATATCGTATAATATTCTATAATAAATAACAATATTGTTCAATAACAAAAATATAATAAATAGTCCCAAATCTTGCTGTACTACTCGGGCTATTTAATTTAAAAAATAATAGAGAGGGGAAAAAAAACAGTATTTTTCACTATACAAAATAAACCATGCGAATTTTTATTTGAAAATTTTGTGTTTGAATTCTTAAAATTAATTTGAATATTGCTGAAAATGAAAGTCTTTTCTCTTTTTCTTAAACGCTAATTCCAATAAGCAAGTAACCCATGAAAAATGCCAAATATAAGATATATTAGAAATGTTTCGAATAGCTATATTTAAACAAAGTGGCAAATTTTTAGCACATTATACTGTATTTCTTAAAATTTTACATTACCACTTCATTTTCTGATAGTACAGATTTTTTTTATAGAATCCGCCTTACACAATCCCTGCTGTGGGGGATGAGAACATAGTGGACACTGGGGCAGCAGTTAAGCTCTTCGACTATCTCATGAAGCGTCTGAAATTCAGGTGAAGTTCGGTTTTCATTTTCTTAATGCAATTATGTCCAATGCATCAATGACCCCTTCTGAACATTTTAATTATGATCAAAATTTAATATTCCAGTATTTTTATTAATATATATTATGCTGGGGCAATTTAATTGCGCAATTTTTAATTATCGATTGTTTAAAATAACGAATTAAAATTAATCGATTGTTCAAAATAACGAAATGATTTCAAAAAAGAAATCATTTCGTAATTTTGAAAAATTGAATACCAACTTATTGTCGTAAATTAAAGAAATTGATATTGGAAATCATGATCAGAAATATTTCTCTGATAGTACAGATAAAACAACTAAATGGATGCACAATCGAGTTGATTTTGTTAGTCGTCATTTGGCAACAGTTGTACTTTCGGATTGTTTACATGGCTATCTCGCCGGAAAATATGAAATAACTATTTTTTTTTTGTTAAGTAATTCGAAAAAAAAATGCATTTAAATCAACATATTTTCCAATTTCTTAATCGAACATTTCGATTAATAAATTGGAAACGAGAAATTAGGTCAAATGAAAGTGTTGAAAACTCCTTTATTAAATAATCAGGTCTGAGTGAGCAAAATAAAGGTGTCAAGCATTTTTGTATACTGAGCGAAATTTCCAAAATACAGGAGCATAGTTATGATATGGAATTATGATAGGAATATGTTCTTTTTGTCTGGTACGTTTTGGAGAAAAAGAAGTAAATTTAAGTGGAATTTTAAGAATTTCTTAAATAAATAAATTTTTTGAAAAAAATCTGTTGAATTCGCTGGAAATGTTCAATGATTTACCTGTGATTTAATAAAATAAAAAAAATTATAGCAAACTTTTAAGGGAATGTAATTCTTTTTATCTTTTTATGTTATTGTAGACACAATATATAATGTATAGAAAGTATAGTAATCGACAAAAAATTCAAATTCGAAATTTAGACGAATCTTTACGTTTTAAACCTCCCTTCATTCGAAAAGTAGCTTTTTAGAAAAAATCCTTTTGTCTGTGGCGAAGATAACTTAAAAATGCTTTGAGCTAGACGGATGAAATTTCGTATAAAGTCTTTATAACAAATTTGTAGATTTTTATTAAATTTTTAGCAAAATCCGTTCAGAGGCAGTCTGTTTATCCAGCTGTTCGAATATAAGTCAGAACGATAACTATGAAAGATGCCTATCAAATTTTGAGTTAAATCCAATATGGAATTACCTATACTTCCGCGTACTTTCAGAAATGTGTAATCGTGCAACGTAAAAATTTAAAAATATCAAATTTGGTACGTGATTTTGTGACTGCAAGCTTAGTTTTATGTCAAATTTTTGTTTTACTGGTTGAGGAAAACGGTTTTGAATTCGATTTTTGGATATTTTTGACCGCATGACAGGGATTAATCACCAAAACACTCCCCAAGGATGACACGTCAGTAAAAATGCAAGCCAAAGGTTAATATTTCGTAATTATTGCACGCCATTGTCATGCAAGGTATTCATTGGGATGCCATTCTTTATTAGAGAGTATGTAAGAAAGTTTTAGGGAGACCAATCTCGCTAATCCATCCATTTGTGGCAAATGAATTGCCGAGGATCGAACCTGCGACGCTAGCGTCTGTAGCAGCGTAACATAACCACAAGACAAAAGTGATCACCTTTGTCCAGAGGCTGTTAACTGGCTTATGAAGCTAGCGTCATACGTTTTGCTTCCTATTGGAATGGATGATATGCTTTCTCCTTTATACAGTGATCATAAAGCTGACTAAATCAGGGTATAATCAGCTTTATGTTTTTGATGCTAGTGAAGTTACTGAAAAACCCATGGAGAGAAATGAAGGATGTTTATCTTCTGTTAAGGGAAGATTAGATTTTTTTGTCGGGGGCTATTTATCCATTCACAGAATGTAACCCTCAGGTGTATCGTATAACTGGAAAAAAGAAACTATAATCAGAAAATTTTAATTTTTGAAACTGATGTTTTAATTTTTAGTAATTGATGGGAAATTAATGATAACGGTTCATACATTTGAAATAGTTTAAATTTTCTTTTGTAATGAATGTATTTATAATTTCTTTACTGGCAAAAAATACATAACTATATGGGAAGAGAACAAAATGATCTGGGATAGTGAATCCAAAAGATCACAACAGGCTGGTGAGTAGGAACAAACAGGGGTTGTAATCCTGTTCGGATTACAATCCCTGGAATCTTCGGAACAGGAATTGTGCAATTTTTCTTACCGGAAGAGCAGAAACTGCTATTTGAGAAATATGATTTCTGCAATAATTTCATAGTCACTGCAAAGATGAATGAAAAGCAGGGTACTGTTCGTTTCAATATGCTGAGGACTACCACTTTTCGACTATTCTATGTCACTAAGGGGTGAGACGCGGAAGAATGTGAGCATTTCTGGAATTTACTTTATTGTTAAATGTAAACATCCCTTCCTTCATCTTTCCTCTCGCTTCTATTTTGTGTAATGCATGCGCAAAAGCGAGGAGGGTTTTAGAATCCGTTGGCAAATAATGGTTGTATTCTTAATTTCTAAAGTGTAAAAATATTATTTTTTCCGATTTTCAGTTGTTTACTATGAAAACGAGAATATAAAAAACAAGTCTCTTCTTCTCAAATTGTCTTAACTAATTAATCCGTTTTATCAGATATGAAGCTCTGCAACCTGATGATAATGAATGGGGTGTGCTGTTGCCTGATGGGACATGGAGTGGAGCTGTTGGAATGCTCCTGGACAGGGTAAATTATTTGCTCAGTTTTATCAAATCAAACATTTATTTACAGAGTATGCATAAATGAATAACCATATATTAAGCAATTATATTTCCTAAATTAATACACATGTATAATCAATGATATCTGAATATTTTTTTAGTTACAAATGCTCGATGTGTGAACCTTTTGTAACACGATAAACATCGATGTAATTTCGTTCCACAAATTTTGAAGCTTTTCACTGTTAATGGTGTATAGTTCAACATTAATACATCATCTAATTTCACTATCTTTTCTCGTCAATAGGACTTGAAAACAATGTCTTCAGCATAATCTCATAAAAAATAAATTACGTTAGATAAGATCTGAAGATCTTGGTGGCCATGCAACGAAAGGTAATTCAGCATTACATGCATGTCCAATCCAGCGTTGTGGATTCTCCGCATTTTAGTTAACCTGCAAATTAACTGCTTAATTCGTACAAATCTCGTGCATTTTCGGGATAATGATATTTTCAACCGCAGATTACTGCCATCTGTGGAGTGCAAAACAAAATTTCTGACATTTATTATTATCTCGTATCACTAATTGTATTATGTGTAATAGCTCTGAAAATATAAAATTTTAAAATCCGGTCATCCATTTGTACTAATTCTGTTGTTTTACTTTAAACGAATATGAGAATATATTTACTTTAAATGAATATGATGGACATAAGAGCCAATTTTGTTATGCTCTTATGCAAAAGTTGAATGAATAGGGATTCAGAATACAGTTACCGAATTAAAGAAATTACTGTTTTTCGATAAGTATATGTCGATAATTAATTCATAAGTGTATGAATGTTCAACAAATGATCTTTTCATAATAATTATTTACCAAGCTTGAAATTCAGATGGAATCCATGTTGATTTCCAAAACCATTAATAGTATGATTGATTTCGGGGAGACATTGTATGTTCATTTTACTATATCAATCAGACATTTTAAAGGCAACTACTTCTTTGAGAACATATTTGTCAAATTTAACAATATAAATACACTCGTATTAAATAATTTTTTATTTTTAATGTTTATTGAAGAATTTTTCTACTTTTAATATTTTTAGGTGTTATAAAGATTAAATATTTACACGTTTTTAATTCTAGAGAAGTTAGAAATAAATGTATCCATGTTTTAAAATTCTTATTTGTTTTTTAAGGTTCAGTGTTTTAGTATTCTCTCTCTCTCTCTCTTTTTCTTTTTTTTAATCTTATATACTCATACAGGACATTTTTTCTATCATTATTTTTTTAATAAACTATTAATAGAATAATAAACTTAGAATCGAAATTTGCATTGTTTTCTATTCTTATAATTTTCTTTATATGTAACATGGTTTTAAACTTCAACGAACAGCTACGAATTCCGATTTCATTGTATTCATATTTCATTTTAGTTTTGTTGATATTTCCATTATGTTCTTGAAACTTCTATTATGCCAAATTCTTGTATTATCCAGTTATTTGTGAGTTTTGATAAAAAAAAAATACAAAATTTTCCTTCCAGACGGTGGATTTAATTCCATTCTTGGGGATCACAAGAGGCCGCAGCCGGGTTCTAGAATTTTCGGAGCCCATAATGACTACCAGCACAGCTATTCTGGTCCAAAAGCCGAGGGAACCACCTCGCACTCTCATTTTCCTCAGACCCTTTTCTGCACCGGTGAGCCATATGAATTTTTGAAAGAATCACGAACGGTCTTTAGATTCCAATTGTCTATATATTTGTGAACAATAATAAAACAATTTAAAAAAAACTTGAAATAGCGCATTAAAAATGGCATTTTCTTAATCTCAAATCTGGAGGAGAAAACAACATTTGTAAAAGTGTGAAATGCTGAATGGATATAATCTAATTAATTCGAATCTCATTCTTGTTAAAAATGTTTTCTTAAAATTAATGGACGTTTAGGAACAATTTTTTTTTTATTTTATGATTTAATTTCTTTTGTTTCCCATGCTTCAAGCCCCATGCCCTTTTTTCCTTCCCTTTTCAAATTTTTGATGAAAATGTTTTTTTTTCTTTGTAATACCTAATTAATAACATGTATTAGAAATCATTTTATGATTAATTTATTTTCATATTTTTAATTTGAGTATATTTCGCAACTCAATGTTGTAATTAAGGTGAAATATTGCCAATAATTTCTTGAGTTCACTACCACTTAAACGAATGGTACCGCATAAGCGAATAAAATTTAATCAAGTTAAAGGATATATTCATAACTAAATTCTTAGATTATTTATGTATTGATATCTGCTATACAAAACTTAATTCACCAAGAAACGAATGCAAAATCGATTAAAAATTTTGTCTTTAAAATCATGAAAATATTTACACAAAATTATGTAAAATAAGTGTTAAGGATATATCAGTTTAAAAATCAGTAACTATAGAATAAATTTTGGATTAAAATGAACCTACTGTTTAGCTTTAAACATAATTTTCTTTCAGGTGTGGGCTTGCATCACTTTGACTATTCCTGTCATGGCATTTGTATTGTATTGCGTACATAGAAAAAGCTTCGAATATTCAGCCGAGCGAAACACCTTGATGAAAAGGAAAGGTGGCTTGTTCAAATATCGAAACTGTTTCTGGTACATGTACGGTGCTATTCTGCAACAAGGTGAGTTAATTGAAGGTGTTTGCTGTGAAATAATTTTCGACAATGAATAGTACAAAAATGCATAGGAAAACTTAAGCAAATAATCGAAAAAGTTATCCTTAAAAAGTCTTAAAGGATAGTGAAAGCATAATTTAGTAGCAACATAAAATTAAGAAAAAAAAATGACTTTATATATTTTTGTTTGGCTGAGAAAAAGAAACTTCTGAAATTTTAACTTCGATTTATTTCATCCCGGGAGGCATATTATGTACAGAGAAAGAGAGAAAATGGTACAG
The DNA here is from genome assembly GCA_026543865.1 of Argiope aurantia. Taxonomy (NCBI): domain Eukaryota; kingdom Metazoa; phylum Arthropoda; class Arachnida; order Araneae; family Araneidae; genus Argiope; species Argiope aurantia. Next base: position 42,447 of record JAPMOR010120494.1, on the reverse strand, counting down.
AAAAAAATTTACAGTGGAAAAGTCTACATCACAATAGAAGAGCAAAAGAGACCGAAATTTTTCCGTTCAGTGATTTTACTCTGAGATTTTGATAGATATTTCTTTGACACATGTCTACTTTAGGAAAGGGAATCTTAAGTATCTTTAAAAGAATGTTGTAAGCATGAAGGATTTTTCTATCCCTTCGGTCGGAGAAAGTGCTGAAATCATCAGTTTTCTAGAGCACCGGAAGACTTAATTAAATAAAAAAAGTGGGAGTTGGATCAGGAACTAAGAGAACTAACATTGGCTAATTTAACATTGATTAATATTGACTAATTTAAAATAAAAATTAAAAAATTAATTAGAATTTAAATTAAGATATATATATTATATATATTGATCAACCTTCAACGCATTTAATTTAAAATTCGATTCATATCTGCAATTTAGATATTAAATCTGTCTATCAAATTTTATATATCTAGTTTTCTCCGTTTTGTTGCTATATTCGGACAGCTGGGTAGACTGACATCCTGAATGGATTTCTTTTAAATTCTTTTTAGAAATCTACAAATTTGGTTATCATACGCCAAATTCATTCCAAAATCATACGCCGTCTAGTTCAAAGTGCTTATGATTATGTTCATAGACACACAGACATAACCACAAGACCGTGTCAAAAAAAAGTATTTTTCAGGCACTGGAATGCCTGAAAAGTAAAGAAAATCTCGAGTTTGAATCTTTTGCCTATTACAATACTTTCTCTTCTTTCGCTCGCAAGTAAAAAGAAATAATGAAAACATAATTTTGGTATCAAAACATACATTTCGGATATGTCTTAACAGTTTTGTATTCAACAAACCATTCTGTGCATCATTCAAAGATATATCTTGAAGTTATAGAAACAAAGCTAAAATGAAGTATTATCCCCGACTTACTTTAGAAGTAGTGGAAAATATGGCTTCAAATAGTGCAGATCTATCCTAAGTAGGGAAACTTCAGAGATAAGATAAGGAGATTTTACGATTAAATAAAACTTAATATCATAATATTTATAGGGATGATGGATGTCAAATCTATCTCTTATTAACTTTTTCAGTTGAACTAGTGAGAAAATTCACATTCAGACGGTGTTTATATATTGTATTCTCAATACCGGATGGCACAGTTACAATATACATATGGCATCTTCAGAAAGAGAAAAGTGATACATGCTTTTTATATGAAAGTTTCAAATTGATAAAACACTATTTTGGTCATTTTTAAGCAGAGGCATTGTGTAACACACCGGTCACATTAATCATTCCACTAGTCATATAAACATGATTCGCACATATTTGCACATAATCTGAAAAATCGTATCATCAGATTATGTTCAGTTCCCAACTACTGTTTTGCCGTTAAGTAACTCAGCGAGGTTTTTTTAATGCCTAAATGGATTGAATGATCGGCGTACGAATAAAAATAGAACTGAATGAAAAGCAGAAATCAGTGATTTGCAATTTTTATTATTTGATATTTATGATGAATCGTTCTATTATCCTTTCAAGGACCAAATTGAAGATTATTGCTAACATTTTACTTCAGCATTTTCTTTAAAAATTTTGTATTTCTCACTGCATTTCTTTTTCTGTTAATGGATCATTACTTGTTTGAATTCGATTTTGGAGATTAGTTTTGGTTTGAGAGTTCACGAGCATTAGGAATAGATAAGACGTCACTGTAAAGAAAAGAAACTTTTTATATTACTTTTATTGCATCTAAAAGTACCACAGAATAGTATTTTTTTTGTGTGTGTGTTGTACAATGCATATGATATTTTCTATTATAACTTTCGTTAGCTAATCCTTGCGGCTTCAATGGGCATATACATCCTGAAGATCAAATTTTCTTCTGTGTTGAATATCCATAAGTAGCTACTCTGACAAGTTCGAAGGCACACGGAAATTTTGAATGATTGGAACACCGCGACAGCATATCCGGGAGCTAAGGTTGGTCCTGAGGGCTATCAAAGGCCTGCAGTAGGCACGAACTGTTTTTCTGTAGTAGGTATGTCCCGTTATCAGTTTGGGGTAGCTGACCCCACTCCATTCCTGTATCCACACGGATGGTGAGAAACAACCATCGTATCGATAACCTCCCATTTACATATCTGAGATGCCCCCGAGAGATTTCCATATAGGATAAATAAATCCTACTATTACAGGATTATTGCAGAAAAAAAATATTTTAAAAGATAACCTTTATATATATATATATATATATAAATGTTAATCATGCAAAAATCGGGTCAAGAGTGCTAATATTAAACAATTAGATCTCGGATACTGTTAACAGAATAACAGCCCCTCTAGTAAGCACCTCTTCTCGTAATAAAATATTACTGTTCAAAAATAGACTTCATGAAGAACCATCAGCTATGTAAGTAAAAGTAATAAAGTATTTTGCCAATAATGCACTGATCATTCATTTTCAGGTGGTATTCATCTGCCCGTGACTGTCAGTGCTCGGATCGTGGTGTGTTTCTGGTGGCTGTTCGTCATGGTCGTGATGGCCACCTACAGCGGGAACCTGATCGCCTTCCTCACTTTCCCCGAGGCTGACTGGAAAGTGACCAGTCTGGAGGACATGGCTCGGAAAGAGAAAGTGACCATCCTCATACAGGAAGGGACGAGCATTCACCAAGAGATAGAGGTTCGATCGGAATAAACAGTTTAATTTGATTTCATTTATAGTAGTGATGTGATTAAAGAGGATGAATTCAGGAATCGTCGTTTCTCTGGTACCAATTATTGGGAGGCAAAAAACAGACAAAGTTAAGACTCAATGAGGTAATGAATGCTTTACGATACTGGATGAAACATTTATCAAACCGGGGGGGGGGGAGTGATCACCCAAAAAACTTTGGGAAAGGCTGCGAATTAGCCTTGCATGATATTAGCGAACAGTAGTTACGAAATATAGATTGTAGTGAATAGCTTATAAGCCAGTTAACAACTAAGCTACGCGAGCAATTGCTTTTGTATCATGGTCATGTTACTGGACTGCGAACCACAAGGTCTCAGGTTCTATTCTCGCATCACAATTCGCCACAAGATCTTTGGCAGTAATCTAGCTTTTTTACTGAATTTATCGTGTAGATATATATTTTTAAACGCCTTTTCGCTGACGGAATGAAACCAAAATTTGAGTGGGTGATAAAATTATAGTCAGAAGATAACTTAGAAAATGTCATTGATTTAAGTAATTCCCTTTATGAATTATTCTGTTTACATGCAAAAGACCGACAGCTGGCTGATTGATTCGAAATTCGATTCGATTATTTGACCGATTTGATTCTAAATCATCCTTATTTTAAATGCTAAACTTTTGTATCATATTTTTATCTTTTGTAAAATACTGATCTTTGTCTGGAACTTAACATTCTTTACTGAATCTATCGTGCAAACTTTTGCAATTAATTCCAAGCATTTAGCAATTGGTACACAAAATTCGAATATGTGTTTTTTGAGATCTTATTTTCAACCGCTTGAAGCTAATTTTGACACAGAATGACAAATGTCATCACAAAATCACAGACCATCAAGAATAGAATCATAATTTTAACACTTCCTACATATAATCGTAATTTTAAGCCGACAGTGGACTTTGAAATAAGTAAAAATGGACAAAATATGAGATTTCCTTTTTATTTCATCCTCAAAATACTTGCTTATATCAAAGTAAAACATTATAAGATGTATTATTCAATGAAATATACATCTTGTATAATTAATCGTTGTTAAAAATTATTAATTGTTGTGGTGTTAAAATGAATTATTCAATAGAACTTCCAGGGCTAAGAGGAAAAAAAAGAAAAATTAAGATTTTTCTCCAAACGGTGTTCTAACGACTTAAATATATTTGAAATGTCCCAGGTATCTTACTTTTTGGGGAAATTAAATAAAACTGATAAGGAAGATTTCGATTAAACGTTAAAAGAGAATTGGGTATTCATTTTATGTTTTGAATGCTTTTCGATAGCTTAAAATCAATTTTAGTTCAGAAAAATATAAATTTCTTATGAATAAATTCATTATTTAATAGTATTTATTAATAAATAAACATAAATTCATCATTTCTTTATCATTGTGTATGCATAAAAATATTTTTAAAAATCAAGTTTTAATTGGTTTAATTACAAACACTTATCTAGCTTTGTTCTAACTAAATTTATATGTGATAATACGGAAAAAATAATAGAAAAAAATTAAATCCGCTGAAATATTTTTAAATATTATACATCTTTTATTTTGTAAAAGATATATTTCATTAAAAACTTTTTTTAAGATTTATATTTTAATACATATGCATAAAAAATTTCTTAACTTTAAATGAATAATTTTCAAAAGTACCAAATATAGATTAGCATCCTCATAAGATAGTGCGTTTGAGTCATCACGCTTCCATCCCTATAGATCGACAGTAGGTCAACCCATAGATGGATTTAATGCCAAAGTTTACAGGTATTTATATTTTACATAAAAATTCTGTGTACCAAATTTTATCCATCTAGCTCTCTTCATTTTGTAGTTATTGTGTTAATTTATATTCGGGCAATCGAATGGAGATTTTCATTATATGGATTTTGTTCAAAATTTGATAGAAATCTACAACTTTGGAACAAAGAATGTATAACAAATTTCATTCGTCTAGCTCAAAGTGTTTTTAGTTATCATATCCACAAATAGATAAACAGACAAGACGTAATTTCAAAAATGTGTTTCGTAAATTTAGGACGATCTGAAACTTAAGAGATTCCTTAAAATTTCGAATTCGCATTTATTAACGCTTTATTTATTTATGAGAAAGTAGAAACGGCGTTGTTCATTTGAATTTCCTGTCAGGAAGTAAAATTGTGCTTTTCTGCAAAAATAAATAATAATAAAACAAGCAGGAGTGATTTTTCACTAAACTTTCTCGCGTACTCTCTAATAAAGATATCCCAATGGACGCCTTGCATGGCACAGGCGTAAAGTAGTTATGAAGTATTAAGCTTTGGCATGAATTTATCGTTTCTACTGAATCTATCGTGTGATCCTTGGCCATTTTTTGTTTGTTTTTGCGATTGATCTGTAGCATTTGAGTTTCAGACGCGTTCTTCCCAATCTATTGAAACAAAAATTTGGCATAAAACTACACACAAAATTACGTACCAAATTTGATATATTTAAATCACTGCGTATTTGAGTTATCGCGTTTGCATGTTTCTGAAAGTGCAGGATTTTGCTGAAGCTTTGATATAAATCTACAAATTTGGTTTTAAGCCTGTACACTAAAATTCATCAGTCTAGCTCAACGCGTTTATGAGTTATCTTTGTTACAGACGGACGTATATTTTCCTAAAAATGTGTTTTTCGAACTCATAAAGGTCTGAAATGTAGAAATTCGTCAAAATTTCGTTCGAATTTTTTGACGATTAGAATGCATGCATTCTCTATACTACGTATACGAGAAAGTAAAAAACAGCTTTTTTTATGAATTTTATTGAGCCGGGGAATTTGTTTTGACCTGCTTTGCTATGTGATTTCATTCGTCTAAATGTAATCGCCCTCTTTATAAGTATATAAGCCTAGTGGCTTATAAAGTACATTTTTTTATATATAAAGTACTTGGTACAACATAATGGATTCGCAGGATAAATGCCTCGTTTTATTTTTCAGGAATCCCCCGTAGAAGCGTTGCAGTTGATAAAGAAAAGGGTGGAGAGTGCGAAAAATGCTTTCCTGGTCACCAACGCTTCGGAAGCTATACCTGAAGTGAAAAGAGGATCTGCAGTTTTTGTAGAAGATTTCTACGTTCTATCAGATCTCATAAAGACTGAACATAGCAAAACTGGAAGATGCGATCTGGCTTTGGCGCCAAAGAGGGCTCTAGAGATTTATGTGGCGATTGCAGCGAGGAAAGGAAGTCCGTACTTAAAAGAAATTGATATCTTGTAAGTATGGATATGGAACATCCAGATTTTTTTTTTTCAGCTTCTATGTTAAAAAAATATAATGATTTTCAAATTTGAAGAAACGTTAAACATAAATAATTCTCAAAATAAGCTATTGAATTGTAATATTTGCATACAAAGCCTTGTTTTGAAACAGATTTTATTGGTATCATAATTTACAATGTAAATGTCCGAAGTTTCTGTCGTTAATAGTGAATCTCAGTTATATTTAACGTCCTGTCTTAAACAACGCTAGGGCTATTTTAGGGGGGACCTCGTCCTTTTGAACCCTGGTCAGATGATGAGGACGACAGTTGAGATAACATCGCCTCTCCTAACTTCCACACCACATCACACCAGCGAGGGGGTTGAGCCCCGATGAATTTGAACTGCACCAGAACCGTTACATGACGCTCCTTCGGTGGAATCGGGTCTCAGACCTGAAACCCTCCGGTACCGAAGTCGAGACCTTACCAACAGGCCACCGTGACCCGTAATTGATGGTCAAATGTGTTACTTAGAATAAAACATCGGTCTGCATTGCGGCTAACACAAGTTCAATGAGCCATTCTCTATTCAGGAAAGCTGTTAGACGAGGAACCATATTTAATCATAGCATGAAGTAATCTATACTTATATAAAGCTCAATGTGCGCGTGTGTTGGCGCTCTACAGGCCAGATCGTTTGACCTACAGCTACCAAATTTGGTACATGTATACCTTGGAGGTCGGGAATGTGCACCTGGGGTCCCCTTTTTGAATTTTTAATTAGAATTTTAATTAATAATTAAAAACTAACTTTCCCGCCGAAAAAATCTTCTCATTTTTCCCACTGCGAAATCAGTAAGGCTTCAGTTTTTCTCCCCACACTAATGAAGCTAAGCTTAAGATTTTTCGGCCGATTATTTCAAAGGATTCTGTTTATTTTCTTAATGTTTGATGCATTTAAAATTAAACATTGTTAATGAATCGATCTTTCAGATTCATTCTGAAGTACTTTTGAATTAAAATAAAACAGAATAGAGGAAATTAAAAATTTCTAATCTGCATAGCGTTACCCCAACTGGTGTAGAAAAATTCACGCATTTGGATACCGTAACTGGCGATGAAAATTCACGCATGCGCATTGTGTTCTGATTATTGACAAATATTATTAACGGATGATTCTAGATTTAAATTATTTTTAAGTTAATTTCATGCTATTGTAATTAAATTGTATTTATGTTAGTTATATATTTTTTATATATGCTCATAGTTTTAAGTACATCGTTTTTTAAGTAGTTTTTTTTAACCTGTTTTCAACCGATTATTTTAAACTATTTGTTTTATTTTCTTAGTGTTTGATGCATTTAAAATTAAACATTGTTAATGAATGGATCTGCTCATGATGAATCTGAGAAAATTTTGTTGACAAATTCTTGAGATATTACATAAATTAAGAAAGATATTCTTTAGTGCCCATAAAATTTAAACGCTCAGTGACTCTGTTTTCAGAAACCATATTACAAAAAAATACTTTTTTCAGTAAAAAATATTATTATATTGATTGCAGATTAATCCTTACCACTTTAATTTAAAGTATAAATTCTACGGGAGCTAACAGAAAATTAGAGAGATGCATATTACGTTATGACTGAAGGCCTTTATAATATTATGAGTGAATTATATGACTATTAAAATTTGAAGTTTTAAAATATTTTGATGAAGAAACTATTAAAGTAGGAATTGCATAAAATATTTAATTATTAAAATTTTAACTAACGTTAAGATTGGTGAACCGGCTGGTCGCCAAAGGCGGATAGTATTTTTATAAAGCTCATTTTCAAACACTAGTTAAATGCGTCATTTTTTTTTATCGGGAACTTAGCTGTTAAACAAGGAATCACATTTCATGTTAGCATTAAATAATATTTCATTAGCATTAAGAAATAAATTTTATGCTGGTAGAGTTTTTATTTTCTCTAAGAATATTCTAAAACGTATATTAAATAATAATATTCTACAACAAACTGACATTAATATTAGACATAAAAAAATGCTGAACTTTTCTTTTATGTTCTTTAAATTTCAATTTTTAGACTATCCGACTCTTCGCAATCAGATTCGAAAAAATATTATCAGCGTTTCAGGCTGTTAAATGATAAATATAACCAACGAGAGTGGTCTCCCCAAAATTTTCTCGCATACTCTCTAATAAAGATGTCATCACAGACAACGACTTGCATGATTTTGGCGAACAATAGTTACCAAATATTAACCTTTGACGAGAATTTAGTAATTTTACTGAATGTATTGTGTCATTCTTCATTATTTGGTAAGTAACGCTTGGCATGCGGCTTATAATATCCGGAAATCGAATCTGTATTTTAGATGTGTTTTTCCCAATCGATTGAAACAAAAGTTTATTAAAAAGTTAAATTTGATATGGAATTTTGTGACAAGTGTATTATTTTTTAGTTATCGTGTTTATACGTTTCGGAAATTACAGATCGAAAAACGGTCAACCCCACATTAGATCTGGTTGAACATTTTATAAGTGTCCACACTAGAGATGCTTAATGTGTGTACCAAATTTTATCCATCTAGCTCTCTTCGTTTTGTAGTTATCGTGTTAACTTATATTCGAACAGCTGGGCAGACAGACTTCGTCTGAACGGATTTTGCTTCAAATTTAATAGAAATCTACAATTTTGATTCAAAGATGGAATATCAAAATTCATTTATCTATCTCGGAGCGTTTTTGACAGACGGACGTTTTCTAAAAATGCGTTTTTCGAACTCAGGGAGGTCTAAAACGAGGAGATACGTCAAAATCTCGAATTCGAATGGTTTGACTATTACTGGACTTCCTCTATACTACGTATACGAGAAAGTTACAATTTTCTACTTATATCCATCGTATATTATCTTTCACACGCGCATATAAGGCAGTCTGAATTTTTGTGCTTCATTTAATTGCGTCTCCAGATTTGACAGCTAAAACATTGTTTTTTCCCCCTCCTTCGAATATCTAGACAGATAGAATTTAAGTATCTAGTTGGCACTTAATTTTAATGCTCTTCAATAAGAATAATTACTTTAAAAGATAAAGAATGTGTATTTAATCATTATTACTTCATTAATTCACACTTTATAAGAATGAAATCATTGGATTATCAAACTTCCTCGTGAATATTATCTATACACTATACTCAATAACGAATTTTTCCTAATTAAAACTTCTATTATTTTCTCTTTAAATCTTTGCTCTTTCAAACACTTGCTATTCCTCAGACATCAAATATTTGTAATTCTAATATGTGATAGAGTAAATACTTTACGAAGATGCCGGTTGGACGATTTTGAAATCGTGCCGTAGCGATATTTTTTTATTTTATTAATGCAAGAATTTAAAAAAATTTATAACCTAAGTTTAACTTAGAGAAAATTTACAGATGCGCTCAAGTGTCAGCTACAGAATTATAAATTCAGCTTATAATGTATTATGGAATATTTTAGAGCCGAAGATATAGCGCTAGACGATGATCTTAGATTCAGGTAATACATATATTTGCATAAAAGACGTGTATTATTAAATACATGATACTACATCAGTTATTTATTAATTGCATACTTATTATAGTTTAAGACACCTTTGGCATGGAGGTCTCATGCAACATTGGGCCAAACAGTTCGCTCAGCTGGATTCTCACGAGTGTTACTTCATTACAACGACCTTGAGAGGCGGTCGAAAGGACGTGACCTTGAATGATCTCTTCGGAGCCTTCATGATGCTCTTCTGTGGTCTCGGAATTGCTCTCATTGCTATTTGCTCAGAAAAATTATGGAAGAGATTGAAAAGATTCGCCGGAAGTAAAAGCAGGATCTTCATGGGAAAGACAAACATTTTCTTCATTAGAATGGTCGTAACAGACCAGTCAAGGTGCAACAAAAGAAGATGAATTGTACAAGTGGGAAGAAATTGACTTGTACAACATCCTCGGACTATTCTGGTTAGTGCATAAAAAATACTTTTTATCTTATTGTAAATAAAATAAAATAAATGTATTGGAAACTGAACAATTTTATTGATACATTTTTTACTGTGTATTGTTTTATCAACCAAACTTTTTATTTAAAAAAAAACTGTTCGCTTTATTTTCTCATCCATTCTTCGCGTTTAATTGACTTTTATAATCTATTTATCGTACTTCGTAGACAAATGAAATTTCATCTTTGAACCTTGAATGAAAATGTGGCATGCTGAAAAATGTTAAGAAATGTAGTGAAGACATTGCAGTGTCTAATAAAGATGTTAAAAAGAAAGTATCACAAAGAGAAATACTAATAGCATCTGAGATTACAGTTTCAAGAAAATGCTATAGGCGAAGCGTTTCAGTCTTTTAAAAGTTATTGTTCGGCATTTCTAAGGAGTGACGACACATTCAGATGCGCTACTAATTTATAGAGATGCATAATCCACGATTTTTTGAATAACAAATAATTTTGCTATTGTTATTTTTAAATATTTGTTCCAAATATCTGTTATTTCAATCAAAAATTATTACTTAATATAAAATATAAAATTTATTACTTATAATTAATACTTAATTTACTAATTTAAGTTACGTGTGATTGAATTAATTTATCTATTTCAGCTTACTTCTTAAATTTGATTTTTTTTTTCAAAACTATTTATTTAATTTCTTTATTGGAGTAAAACATTTTCTGAAAAATTTGAATTAAATATATATGTCATTTCTTTAAATTGTTTAATTTAGTTCTATATTCTACCAATAGATGGCGCCAGCAGTAAACGGAGTATATGCAAAGTCAAGTCGCAGCAATTAAAAATTATTTGTATGGAATAGTGCATCAAATGCGAATATCGGAGGTGGAGCGGCGACTTCGCACTTTCCAGTGAAGTCACCGCTCCGATAGATTTCAGTGATATGCAATTCAATGATATGATAATTCCAATAACCGGTCCGTTCACTTTTCAATCCATTCACAGATTTCTCCATTTCTGTTTTGTTCGAGAGCTTTCATTGGACAGATCGTACCGATTGTTACTTTCCAGTGAAGTCACCGCTCCGGTAAATTTCAGTGATATCGTATCGATTGTTACTTTCTATCGTGATCCAAAACCTGTAATCGAAATATCATCAGTAAGAACGTATTAAGGATTTGAATCACACCCCTTTTTGAAAAGTATTGATCACTGGTATTTGTGACTTTATGATATTTGTTACGTAATAACCGCTCGTAAAATATTCGTCATCCATACTAATTTATCGTATGGTTTCTTATTTTTAATTCATTTTGCGCCACAAAGAATCGCGAGGATGTCGTTTGGTGTTTTCGAACTTTTCTTTCAGTTTCTAATTATCGCATATTTTTAATATATTATAATAAGCAACTTATGTTTATTCTTTAAAGATTTTTTTGTATACTTTATAACCGCACTTTTATGAACTGTAAGTTTTTCTCAAGAGATTTTTAAGTATGTTGTAAATATTGGAATATAATTTTAAAATCAAGCTGCATTGCATTCATTGGATTTTAACACACATACAATAACTTCTAGAATATTCCAGTAACAGCGAAATTGCGATCGAATTACTCCCTACTGTTTATTATGCTGAAACGTAACAAAAATAAAAGGTAAGGATTTTTTTTAAATGAAAAATCTATTTTTTTATAATAAACATGTAAGAAGCAAGATCATAGATATTTTTTAAAAAAATGTTGCAATATGCATTAAAATTAATAGTAAAAAAGTCTCAAGTAAAGACAATAATAGTTAGATAAGAATATTTAAGTTCTTTTTTCCGTTTTTATAATTTAAATTACTGAATTTCTTACAATTTTTATTTGTAACGAAGCCTTTAACGAAGCCTCATCATTTCAGTTAAATAGAGATTTTACTGCACAGTAAAAAATAATAGTAAGCATAAGCATATATTACCTACCAGCTGTTTTCAAAGTTCCTTTTTTACGAACATGTATATTATTAAAATGAATGTTTAAATAGTAGGTTAAGTATTTTATTAACTCCTTGAAATACGAATTCTCTTAACTTTATAATTAGATCCCACATCTTATCTAGGACATCTGTTATTTTAATTCCTATAACAATAAGGTGCATTTAAGATAATAAAACATTTCTAAGTGATTTTGCATTTTAAAATACTTAAAGGGCTGTAGGATCTTTAAAACTTTCTGAAAATTTTTTGGTAATTAGTTAGTAAGAAATGGTTAAAAACGTGACGGTCACTGTTGACTTTTCATTCAGAAACGTTTTACTTTAAAGTCATTTTTCTTAATATTGCATTTTTATGAGCAGTAGTAAACAAAAATGGATCATCATATCAATATGAAATTTCCCAGGAGTACTTATATACATATAATATAGAAAATCATGCAAAATTATGTATACTTTTATTTTATGTATTTATACTTATGTATGCATTATTATGTATATTTTTTTCAATGACTGCTAATATGCTAAAAATGTTTTTTAAGCGTTATCATGTTTTATCTACATAAAAAGTAAAATAACTCCGGTAAATGTATTAAAATATTTATCACTTTGCATGATTATCCAATTATATTCTTTAGGTGTAAATTAGCGTAACATTTGTTAATATAATTGACTTATTTTCTGAAAAACTTCGCGGGCAAGAGCAAATTCTGTTTTCGTCAATATATACAGAACATGTTTTAATTAATGAAAACTATTTCACTGACTTGAAAATTTATAATTATAAGGTTAAATGTCTTTAAAAATTTTAACTACAGTTTAATTAGATATTTTTACCACAAAGTATTCCTTGTATTAGGGAGAGCCGCATTTGACCGAATTTCGAGGTCTGTTTTAGCAGTTAAAGGTTTTATAGTCCCTTAATACTCAATCGCAAATTTAAAATTAATAATTCAATAATTTAATGAGAAAATTAGACACGACACTGTTTACGAAAGGGTTAAACAAACAAATAAAGACAGAAGCCAAACAAAGAAAGAAATGAACATTTGTGTTCAGTATGTAACAGTGCAATGTACTTTATTCCTGTAATATCAGGCAATTACAAAACTGCAACTGAAGCATTTTTTAAAACTTTCATATTCAAAAACATACTAACATCAAGTAAAATACATTTGATACTGCTGATGAGAGTGAAATGAATAACATTCTCACTGTTGCTCTCAGACCTATAGCACGATTAAGGCAACCACAAGATTAATACCAGTACGAGGAGAAGGGGCAATTTGGCTACGATGGGGACTTTTTTGGCACCTTTGGCGGCGAACAGAATCCTATCTTGAGTATGGATGATGAGTTTCTTTTGAATCTGCTTTTATTCAATAGCACTGCAGGACAAATTTAGGATTCGAAATGGTTCTCTACAAATTCATATAGTGACAACCGACATTTAAATTTCAGCGATTTTTTTTGCGCAATATTTTCCTGTTGGTAGTTTCCACTAACTATAACTGAGCAACTAGGATAAAATCCTGCAGTGCTATTTGCAAAAGAAAGAATTCAATTAAGCATTTTTCCATACAAAAGTTTTTAAGCAGTAGAAACATGAATATATACTTTTATAGCTAATGTAATAAAAAATAAGAGAAAAACATTTTTTTTGAACTTTGTTTTCATTAAAAAAAAGCAATGTTTAAAAGTAGATTAAAGAATATTCTCATAAATTTAATTATAGAACAAAAGTAATACAAATAAAAAATTTTAAATTCTTACGTGAATATAAAAGAATAATAACTAAAGAAGATTAAACGGAAAAAAAAAAAGTTTAACCGTTATAAAATTGAGGGGAAAAAATCGAACAAAAGTTAAACTAGTTAGACTACCAATTAATAAATCAAATACAGCAAGTCTATAAAGTCAAGACTCTATAAAAAGATATTATGGACTAATTACATACTTCGATTGTACTGATTTGCAATACTACAAAGCAAACAATTAACGAGCAAAAAAGATCAACCAATACATTTCAGAGAGAAAATAAAATAAGTAGAATACCAACAGTGTTTATTTGCGCACATATTCGCTGAGTAACTCCGTCTTCGGTTGCCACTTCATATAGCCAAAAATATAAGAATTTCTCTCTGGAACTGTATTAGATCTTTTTTACCAACAATTTTAGAAAATAACAAAGCATTTGAAATAAAATAAACCAATAATGTCATTCAATTTGAAACATTTTTAACAGCAACATTATACTATATTCAAAAATTTCAGGATCTTCGACCTACAATACAGGTGTTTTGATTACTGCCCTACATAAAAAAGTTTCCAAAGTATTTAAACTCGGCCTTCAAGTTGCGATATTTCGGTGTCTAAAAATGTTCTTTGACAGGTTTCTATACCGATTACATGAGTGTAATTAAAAATAATTATGTATCACTGGTTGAAGGCCCTAAATCAAATTTGTTCTGCCTTTTTACATCAAAATTCGTTTGCAATTCTCCCAGTAAACATACTTCTAAAGAACTAAATCTGAGAATAGCATTAAAAAAACTTTTAAAATTAATAAAAAATGGGGTGATTTTTATTTCAGTTTCTATTTTGAGGTATAAAAATCACTTCCAACAGTTTGTTACAAAAACTTATTGCAGAGGGCTGTAAATAAATTAAGAATTAATAATTACTCAGATTTACTTAAATTTGTAACAGATATCAAATAATACATAAAAATTGAAAAATAACATCCACGGTAATTTTTCTTGGCTTCTAGATGATTTAAATTATTTAGTAAATAAATTAATATGCCAATTTAAGAATCAAATTGAATAGATCTGATAAATAAATGAGTAGAAGGTAAGCATAAGATAAAAATATACATCATAATACAAATTTTGTAGGAGAGGGGAAAAAAATCAAACTTTTCTCTGCTTTTCACAGTGATGAAAAGGAGAAAATTTAAAAAAAAAAATCAATGGGAAATATTTACTCTTCAAAAATAAGACTTTTTTTTTTAATATAATATCCACCAGAAAAATTTTAGTGATAGAATAAAATATTTTTTTACTTACTTAAATGAAAATGGCATATAAATATTTTAAAGGACATGGAATATTCTTTTAAATTGATTTTTGATCTGGAACAAGCAATTTCTTCTACTTCAAAGTAACAATTTTTCTTGTAGAAATCTATAAACTTATTCAATCAATTTTCAGATGCTATAGAATCGATTTATGCTGCAAACAGTTATTTTGTTAAGTCACAACCTCAGATCAGTAAATTATCAGAAAATTCAACTCCAAATTCATTTAATTTTTAGATTTTTATAGAATCAGTTCGTGTTATAGAACTGACAAAAACGATTATTTTGTTAATAAACAACCTTTTTTTTGAAGGGGAATTACCTCAAAATAGTAATTAATTAGAAAATCACCTCCATGCACTTTAATTAGAGGAAAATAATTGCTATGGAGCTTCAAGTTAAATCAAGTTTCAGAATTGCAAAGCTGAAAAACAAAACAAAAAAACAGATTGTTTGTTTTTATATATGAATGATTTACAATGTATCACCAGCATATAAGTACGACACTGTTGTTTCATCCTGACTAAATACATATACAACACATTTTGTTTGAATTGTACAGTTATCTGTAAATCCTACTATGAAACTGACAGTATTTGGTTCCACTAAAAATGTAAAAACACACCAATGATGGTCAATCATACTTATGGAATGAACAAGAACACAAGAACTATTAATGAAAAATCATTACTTCTCGCCATCGAAACTGCGAATTGTGACTATCTTTAAGAACGCGGCACCATTTGTTTGAAAAAAAAAAAAAAAGAGAGAGAGAAAGGTCAACCCTAACTTGACCAGAGTCCTCACAAACAATTCGCAAACAGTTAATTAAAAAAAATCTTAATTATTCTGAAAGATTTCAGGGGACAAACCACACAATACAGAATGTCCTCTTATTTTATACAGATGATGGTAGATTCGGGTCCCACACTTTTCAATACTTTCATTCTCTTCAAATATATTAACATGATAAATATATATTTTTTAAATAACCACGTTCGATTATTTAATCTAAATCACGCTCTAAATTCTATTGAACATGAAGCCTAGGGAACTCGAAAGCATATAAACTATGTTTTCATTTTTAATAAAGTCCTTTTTATATTTCGAAGCACCAGCAGAAAAATGCTGACATATATATAAACTGAGAAGAGATGAACATGCTTGACCAGAAAGCGAATAATAGGGCATGCTGCTAAAAAACAGAGCAAAAGACAACAACATTGATTAGTGCAATTGAATGTACAAACTGCCTAACGTTCAAACAGGTTCCACCACAGTCACCAGTCTCATTCCATAACAGACTATTATCAACCATCTGTATATATATCTGTCGTTTATATACTTCATAGAAAGGGAGAAACTGTTCCATTTATAATAATAATTAGAATGATTATAAAGTTCTTCAGAGGATATCCGTCTCATATATTTTAGTCTTCTGTATCGAAGTAGCAGAAGTTGGTTTGGCGGGTACAGCAGGTGCCTTGTTAGCAGAGGAACTGCTACTGGTGGTAACGACTGCCGGGGATTTCATTTCTTTAGGATTGAAGTGCACTGCGTTGCCAGCCAAGTGGGTCAGCGAGCCAGACGAAGCAGTTGGGACGAGGGCCGATTTCAACAGGATGTTGCTCTCGCTTCCCGTCTTCTTGAGATCGTTAAGGACCGGCGTAGAAGCGGCCGACCGGGAAGGTGAGAATCGTTGCAAGAGCTGACTGTTCTGGAGTTGCTGGAGGCGAGAGTACTGGTCTTGGAGAAGTTTCTGCTTCCGTAGCAGCTCTTGGTGACGCTGCTCCAGCACATCTACCCGGCTACGAGGTGGGGTCGGAGGACCCAACTTTTTCGAACCTTTGGTTGGAGTCCCACCTTCTGATGGAGCCCCCATCTTTCCCCCCGCGGGCGACACCTGCAGGCCCTCCTGCGAGTTGACGCTTTCACTGCTGCTGCTATTACTGGACAAAGTCTCCCGCCGGACACTTTCTTCCGATATGGCACTGGTTCTCAGAAGCTCTTCGTCTTCCTTTTCCTTTTGGGACATCCCTTCGTCCCGGGAAACGGATCTAGGACCGACCGACTTCTTGACGGAGTTCTCCGTCTCTCCGGCGGGAGCGGAGTTGCTGCGGAGCTGACTGAAAACTACATCTCGAGGGCTGCCCGGAACTGGCTCTTGGTTGTCGGCAGTTGGAGATGTCAGCGGGGACCGGCTGGTGGTCCGCGGGGGTGGGGGAGGCGGGGCTTTCTTCTGGGCCACGGGGTTGGTCACCGTCCCTTCGACCCCGTCGATAACTGTTTGCTTGGTGTTTCCACCGGGATTGACAGATACTCTCATAATCATTTCCTGGGAAGATGAATTCTTCTTGGAATCAGGAAGTGGGGAATGAGATGGCGACAAGACAGTTCGCTGGCCTGGCGACTCGCTGACCTGTAGTTTACTGGTGATAGTCGCAGGAGCGCGGAAGGCGCTGTTGGTGGCTTCTGGTTGGCCAGGCATTGAGGGGGCAAAGGATCTGGCGGGGCTGCGCACCGGAGACTCTGCGCTGGGATAGGAAGGGAGGCGTCTCTGAGGACCCAGAAGGCCCGGGATATTGTCCCGGGGTTGCTCGAGAGGCTTGGTGAATGTCTGAAGTTCATCCAGAAGCGCATCCAAGGCGTTCTCGGACGCCCTTTGGTGACCACCACCGGGAGGGACATGTATCACAGTGTGGGGATCGGAAGCAATAGTCTGAAAGAACGGGAGGCAGTACAGAATGGTAAAATATTAAATTGACACAATAAATTCAAAAACAATTGCTCAAATACAAAAAAAATGACATTTTTTAAACATTTAATAGATAATATTTGTAAAAAATTCTTAAAAAATGTGATAAATTCTTCGTGGCTTTTGTACTGCAATGGTAGAAGATTGTGAATTAAAAAAATGAGGCTGAACGACAACTTAAAATAAGCGAGATACGTTATCTTAAAATAATAGAGAAACGAAAAACACCGAAATTTAATTTTTTCACTGCCAATATTTCAGTTAGAAATTTCTATATTAATGACTTTGACAAAAAGTGCAATTCCAAATATTGGCTTTTTTTTTAGTTCTTCATTTAACACTGTTTTTATGTAAGACATTATAAAACTGCATCATATACAAGTAAATCTTTTTTCATTCAAAAATAGTACATAATAATAACAATTATTCAAATATGCCTGAAAGAAAAGAAACATTACAAATGAAATGAAAAGCGGGCAAATACTTAAGCTGCAGTCATAATTGAGGCTTCGATCAAAATCTAAAAGTGTATTTAACTATAAGATATATGAAGGAATCGGATGCGTGAACTTTTCATATCCACTGTGGGTTCCAATTAATCATATGTACATACTTTTAGGACATATTATTGGTTAGAACAGGTTATTTAGATCATTTACAATTATCATACACATACATATCATATTTAAAGACGAAGAAATAAAAGACAAAATTTGTTTCTTGCGAAACCTTTTCGATTGACTTACTTGTTCCATATTCTAAATGAAAAATTCATCTCGAATTACATATAAAAAATGAAAATAATGAAACAAAAATTATTAAAAACCAATAAGAAAAAAATATTTTTAAAATTCAATAATTGATTAAATATCAACTTAACAAGTAATTTAATAAGCATTTTTAAACTCATCTTAGTAGAATTAAGTTTGTAAAGTTATGCTGTTTATTAAAATGCAAATGATGCGTCTTTTCATTTATACAATGTTTTACGTCAATCCCTTGAAAGATGTATAAACGGTGCTTCTGTATAAATGACTTCGGGATTTTCATTGCAACTGCGTTTTTTACAGCGTTTTCTTTTTGTGATATATTTATTTATATTAAATAAGTATCAATATCATAAAATATAAAGTTTAAAAATGTAAACACCACACACAAATAAATCGCATTAAAATTTAAAATTCATAGAATTAGTTTATAGAGTGAAAATAGAAAAGAGTTTCTTCTACATAAGACCAATTTCATCAAATAATAAAAACAAAAATGATTTCTAGAAACTATTTTCGAAAAAGAAAAAAAAAAAAAAAAAAAAAAAGAGATAATAATTTACTTGGTGTTAATTTTTTTAAACTGCTATTGTAAATGAACTATTGAATAAATTCATTATTTATAATTTCTTAATTTTGTATTTAAAAAAATACTCGCAGGAAAAGAAATAAGACAAAAGAAAATAAGTAGTTACAATTTTTGAAAATTGTATCCAATAAGTACATTTTTTTTCTTATTTCATTCGAAATATAAACATAATATTTATTATAGCAAAATATTATTATTTCTCATAGCAAAATATTAATAATGTCCACTAAATATTCAGTTGTATATTCAAATTTATTCGGAGCAGTCTAAAGAATTTTTTTGCACAACATCATTTACAAGTATAGGGAATATAATTCAAGAATCTATAGCAATTAAATTATTTTATTATTAATACATTGTTCAAATACGTCATAATTTATCCGTATTTCACAATTAATTGCAGTTTTGTAAGATTTAAATGTTATTCTTCGCATTTTTGTTGATAAAAGGTAGAAACTGTGCAGAAAATTATTTCTTTCTAAAATATTTTTTTAAATAATTCTTTCTTTCTTATTAGTGCATTAGTGCCTGAATTTCTAGAGGAATTAGTCTACACTACATAACAAGAGTTATAGTCCATGCAAAATAAAATTATGATTCAAATGTAATTTAATATTGTTATAGTGATTGAGGGGAAACGTTTTTAGGTCATTATTTGTGTTTTAGAAACAGAAAAGGCAGTGGGCACGATTTGATTAGAATTCTAAATTCATAATTCATAAACTTTATTATTTAAAATAGAAAATTGCAGATTACTTATCGTTCAACCAAAAAAACATACTATCAAGGAAAAATTAAAACCAAAAATTTAGCTTTAATCTCATTAAAAAATTTCAAGCACTGATTATTTCTTAAAACTCTTATCAGCAAGGGATTAATAAATAATGTTTTAAAAAGGTGGAAAATATAATATTAGTGACAAACCTGCTCATCAAGTTCCTCAACTTGCGAACCTTTCCATAGGCTGCATTAAAAAAAGGAAAAAAACCAGCAAACTCAAGCTGTAAACTTGAGCAAAAATATTTCTTTTCAAAAATGAATTCTGAAAAAATGTCTAATGAGGCAGCCTTTTAAAAAATTCTTCAAAAGAACTGTGCTACAGAAATATGTTTTATCTTTAATAAAGAAGTTTAGAAAAATGAACATATTACTTTATCAAAGAGGCAAAATATAATAAATTGCTCTTAACATATTACAGAATCGGAAAAAAAAAAAAATCGTATTCTAATCTAAAAAATTATAAAGAAAAAAACTGCACTCTTATAATTATAAGGTATTATTTCTGCAGCTTCAAAGTTACTTCCACATCTCTTATGCAAATTAAATTTATAATTGTTGGATATCACTAAATTTTATAATATGCTTCATTTTATTACTATCCGATGAAAAGTTTAATTCTATCAAGGTTGATCAAGGTTTGAAACAGTGAAAAATTCAGAAAATTCAAAGCTATTTTTTTTATATTCTACAGGGTGGTTATAATTAAAGTTCCACTTTGAAATGGTCATAAAAGGAAAACTACTGGACCAAATATTATCAAACTTGGTAATAGTTTAAAAAAGTTCACGGGAATTTCTTTCCCGCCGAAAAAGCACAAAAACTCACCACCAGGGAGGGAATGGCGCTGTAGCAATATTGTTAAGCAAAATAGGACACGAAGGAGGAATGGTACGCACATGTCGGTGTATCGCATCTTTCAGTTCCGCCAAATTGTTTAGATTATCACAATAAACAGTGCTTTTGAGATAAAACATATCGTATTAACAATATTGATACAGCGTCATTTAACCGCTGGTGGTGAGTTTTTGAACTTTTTTTTTTTCGGCACGAAAGAAATTTCCATAACCTTCTTTGAACTATTATCAAGTTTCATAAGATTTGGTCCAGTAGTTTTCTTTTTATTTCAAAGTGGAACTTAAATTATAACCACTCTGCAAGCTATAAAAACCACATGCATTTTCTAATTCTTCATATGAAAAAGTGAAAAAATCGAATAATTTTTTCCGTCAAAAACATTTTAATTTAATTTTTTTATAAAAATTGTATAACAATTTAAATAACTAGCCTGCCCCAAAATTACAGGAACTATAGGGTTTTCTGTACACCGTCAGCATTAAGAGTAGCACAGTTCTTACATTTAAAAAACACTATTTCGAAAAAAGTCAAAAATTGATGAATTTTAATTCATCCAAAATGTGCAAAAATAGAAAATATCAAAAATGGCGAGGTACGTTTTCAAAACTGCATACATTAATTTAAGGTCAGTGCTTGAGGAAATTATTAGGGTGTGCTTTCACATTCATGCAGTGGTCTAATTTTAAAAAGGAATAAAAAAGGATATAATACACAGGTCATGCAGATTAATTTGCAAGCATTTCTGAAACATTTAAATGTAAAAAAGGACTATACCATTAATCATGCTTAGAGGGGGGATGTTGGAGATTTTAAGGTATCGGGAAATTAAAGTGAGTTGTTCATATATTTACTCAATCGTCTGCCGGAAGTTAGAACTCCGCTTCCAGCCTAACTTGCTTGGCTGGGGAAATTTAAAAGAATCTTGTTATCAAAGAAATCCCATTCAGTTCATCCAAAAAAAACTTCTTGTGATTTTTTTTCTCCAGAGATTAAAAGCATTAAACAACAATTCACGATTTTAATACATAGGTATTTTGAACTTCATGTTGGCACCAAATACAATCATTACCACAATAAACTCTTAAGTACATAGAGATGGCATGAAACTTTGCTTCTTGAAAAACATATACCAACTTATTTTAACTCTACATATAAATTCTTAATCTCATGATACCATAGTTATATAAAAATAAACATGATATTGTTGGAATAGGAAAGGTTTGTATTTTGAAACTATGAAAAAAGTCTGCATTTTTCATTCATAGATAAAGCTGATAAATCACCGGATTTATTAATTTAATTCTTTTTTTTATTTCCAAAGTTATAGAATTTAATTAATTGAGGAAGGAGACGACTAAATGCATATTTAAATTAAAATTTAAGTTGAAAGTATTCCTTTTGGGAAAATGAGAATAGAATTTAGTGATTTCAATAAACTAGGAAAAGTTTTTATTACTTATATTAAATATATTAATAAGACATCTCATTAATTATGCTGTACATATAAAATATTTATATTATGTTGATTTCTATCATCTATGAATGAATTATGATATTCGAATGCAAATTAAATAATAAAATAAAAAAAAGGAGGAAACTAACAAAATTTCTAGGTCATATGTCATAATAACGAAATAAATTTATTGGATCATAATTTCCAGGCACATTTCAAGCTGCCCTTATTTTGAATAAAATTCATTCCAAAGATTTTTTTACATATATAGTTGCACTCCTAAAACAGAATTCTAAAAATGGTTTAAATAACTGTAAACTGTCATAACATAAATAAATACCAAGCTGTAAAAAAAAAAAACAATAAGCATAAAATAATATATATCTCCACAGTATTGATTGATATTCTGATATAATTCGATCTTTTAAACATTGATTGAATATTCGATGAATTAAATATTTTTATCGATATTTTTAAATATTATGCAGATATCGTATTGTGGGACGCTTTGTGCGTTAGGAAATATTAATGACAAAATAACAGAATATTAAATTTATTACTTTGATATAATTGAATTAATAAAATATATTATCACAAATATTTTTTTAATTCCATTTTATTTATTTTAGAAAAAAAAAAACTTGTATCCCAGCCTCCGAATTATTTTAACAGCCTCAAATTAACAATGAAAATGTAGAACACATTTTTTTAAAAAAAGTTTATTATAAAATTTTGCATCTTATTTTTAGAGCTCAATTAGCAAAATTTTCAAAAATGAGATTATACCTTATGTCAACTTTTTATTTCTCCCTTCTTTTATCAGTTTTAAGTATCTTTAAAGATGCTTTTTGGCTTTTATTATTTATTTATTTATTCTTTACAGATCAAATTTTTTATTTTGGAAAATATATAATTTAGTTTTATTATATAGATCTAATAGTTCGTAAGCTATAAACAGGGCGATTAAAATATTCAGTTGCACAAATAAAATCTTTCACTAACAATGTATCATATGTATAAAAACTTTGCCTCAGGATGTCATACAAACATGTTATAGCTTATTATCAATTTGTGATAATTTTTCATAGATGTAAAAGTAAAATATACCTAGAAAACTTTGTAAATCCATTTAAAAATAAATGAGAAAGTAATCATCTATGGAATAGTTTGTGCTTATATTTATTACATAAGGATCTAGAGATATAAATATTGCATGCACTCCAGCACAGGTTTTCAATATAATTGATAGAGGTGTTTATGTAATGAGAAAATGATTAGAAAATTTGGAACAAGGCACATGAAAAGAATATTAATTATACTAGTGAATATCAAGGAATATTTTAAATACTTGTATTCTTTTACATAGTTACTGAATGAATAGATGCAGTTCAATTGGAAAAATTCTAATGCTTCATTTTTGCCAAAAATAATACATTATAAATAATTGGTTATGTAATGGTGTAAATTTGGAATAATCATTCATGTAAGTAAATTTACTCATGTAACTACAATTCACAAAAGAGAGCAAGAAATTTATAACAGAAATAATAATTATACTCGACAGCATAATTGAGTCCAGTTTATCTTAAGATACAGAAATAAATTGCAAGTAAATACATTTCAGAATTTTGTAATAATATTGCAGTCTATACTTTTCTCATGCTTTTAAATGACATTTAGTTTCCACATATAAATTCTTTGCAAAGAAGAATTTCTTTTGAAGTTATAAATGTGAACTCTTTATGGTCAAGTATATGAATATGGAAGTGTTACAAATATTGACAGCCTGCGATTCTACTAGACGTAAAAACAATAAACAGCTTAATTTAAAAATTATCTAAATATCTGTAAAATTATCTAAATATTTCCAAATATTAGACTAAAATTTTTTTGTTAATTTACTGTTAATTTGTTGCACATTAAATAATGTCATACTGACATTTATTTTTTTAAATTTAATATATATCCTTGGGGGAGGTAAAAATTTTCAAGTATAGATAGGGTCATTAAATAATTTTTCAGCTCAAAAGAGATACTGAATGGGAAATGTTTAATCTATTTACATCCCATAAATGGAATATTTCATGCATTGACTGTAAATTATCACCAACTGCAGAATATTCTACTCACACGACCTGCTAAAATTTTAAACTTTTTCCTGATACTATTTTAAATAAATTTTATTATACAAGTGTATAGTATTTAATTCCACCTAATCAACACATATAATATCTAAACAATACCAATAACAAATAAAAACAATAAAACTTATATTATTCAATTAATTAAAAATAAAACATCTTACCAGAAATAGTTTGAACAGGTATTACAGTTACATAAGTGCGTAGATTTTATTAGATAACTTTACCCTCAAGGACTAAAAAATTATAAATGCATTAACCAAAACAATGCTGTGTTGAATGACATAAAGTTAAATAATATTGTTCTAATGCCCTGCCTACATTGAAAAATAAAAATAAAATTATTTCTTCTGTTTAAGAAATTTAAATCATCTCATAATATTACAAAGAATAATTTAGCATTTAAAAATGAATATGTTTATAATTAGTAGGTTCTCGGAACTAAATAGTTGAACTTTTATAAATCCCATTTTAAAATTTGTTAGTATCCTACACCTATTTAATCTGAGATTTCCATTAGATAAATGTCTAGAACTGTTCATCAGAGATAGGATAAAGGCTGCTCAATTAAAAATCATCATTATTATAGCTGCTAACAAAACAAATTTATAAAAATTGCAAATTCTATGAATCATAAAATATGAGGAATATAATGTGTACTAACATTTAGTTAAAATTATTATTATATCAAATATAACTATTTACTAAAGCATATTGAAATATCATTTTTTTCATTTAAGTACATATTTATTTTTTATTACAGTTCAGAAGTCCTACAACATAATACTTTTTAATGTTATAATTTATTTGGAGTTTGTTATTTTCTTTAAAACTCTATTTTGATAGTAAAATACTATTATTTTTAATTTAAGTAAAGAAATCATTAATGGATAATTATATTAATTTTTTAGGAATTTTATTATTTTACACATTTTTCTATGATAATACATTAAATAAATAAATAAAGATATACATTAAATAAAGTAATTTAAATAAAAAATAAAATAAAATCCCAATATGTTGATGATATTAAAAAGATAACTTAAAATATGAAATTAAATCGGCCAGTTAAAAACAAAAGAAGAAGACAGGAGGGGCAGGATTACTAATGTATATTGTAATGTCACACAAAATGCCTACAATTGCTACTGCATGTAGTTACCATCCAGAATTGTTGACTCAAATGGATTAAGAAACAATATTATATATAAATCAATAACGAAGTTAGTTGACTTCAATTGGATTAAAAATTATGTCATACATAAGCTCTCAAAAAATAAGCATACTTCTGATTATAATGGTTTAAGAAACAATTTTAAACATAAGTCAGTCAAAAAGTTAATTGCACCCGTTGGCGAAAAAAAAAAAAAACTGTTAATGGTTATTTTGATAAAATTTTGTGTTATTCGTCTGTATCCGGTAACACCGCAGTTTTCACGGGACGATTTCAGTTTGTCTTTTAATAAATCATAAGTGGGTGTGTTCCTTTTAATATAAGTAGTGCTCCTTTCAATATAAAAATAACTGAAAGTTTCTGTGAAAAAACTGGGTTGTTGGGCTTTTATAAGTGTTATTCTTGAGTTGGTTATAAAGAACCCACAATTAATGTCTTAATAAGACAATAGGCAACAAGAATAAGGGTGCAAATCCGAAGTCATTTTCAATTAATTTATATATAAATTTTATGGCAATCAATTATTAAGTGTTGCAACTAACTTTTTGACTGACCCTCGTAATAAAATTGTTTTCACACCCCAGTAGCACACGTATATTGTATAATATTAATAATAACAATTGTAGTACAATTGTTTAATATCGTACGATATTAAATAATTGAAGAATGTTATACAATTCAAAATACCAGATAATATTGTTAAATGTTAAATAATATAATATAATATCGCACAATATTACGTAACATTCTGTGCTATCTGGGCATAGCAAAGGTGCAATATAACGAATTTTACTTTTAATACATAATGAGATAATACAGTAACCACACGCTGTGAAATACAAGCAATATCCTGTAACATGAAGGTAAAGTGGAAGGAGCGAAGGCGTTACCTTTACAGTCTGGACTTCCCCATCTGAATGGTTCCCTTCAGAGGAAGAGGACTTGTCCGGCGTCGGGTGAGCACCCGTGTTTCGCTGCTCCTGTACAGATGCCAAGCTGGCGGGACGGAAAACACAAGAAAAAACAAAAAATAACCAGCTGCAGAACTAAGTAGAAATTAAAAAGAACTGAAAAGTACTTTTGTGTGTCCCTGGCATCGTGATCAAACGTCAGTGTGATGGCGGCTCGCAGTAGCCAGGCTGCCAAAAGGGAAAGAAAGAAAAGAACAAACCCATTGGCAAAGAGGAGAACCGCAATCAAACTAAAATTCGCTAGCTTACACTACACTTTACATGCCACAAATCAAAACACAATCAGTGCAATGGATCTCTTTCAAGCGAAAAGCAAACAATAAAATAGTATACAAATAATTCTTTTCTTTTTAAATAATGTATAAATATATATACAATTGCTTTATAATATTCAGATATTCTTTTCATTCACAAAATGTATTAGGCAAAGTCCAGGCTGGTCTTGAATTTTTTCGAAATCTCCACTGTCGAAATGTATGCCTATCACGTCCGGGTCACCAATGTAGCGGATTGTAATGAGCGAGGATAGAACCTGGAACCTTGTGGTTCGCAGCCCAGTAACATGACCACAATAAAAAAGCAATTGCTCGTGCAGCGTAGCTGTTAAGTGGCGTATAAGCGTTCACTACAAGCCTTAATGGAGGTTTTTTTAAAAAATTTTTTTACCTTTATTTAACCTATTATACCTTAATATATGTACTTTTAATTGCTCAATATTTCCATGGTGTAGCCCAATATTTTGAATATCGGATAATATCGTGAAAATATCGTAACGCTGTAATTATATTAGCACGAATATTTATTATGAAGAATTGTATAATATATTCATATTTAGCACGAATATGGACAAATGCAAGATTACATGTAAAATAGAGTTTACATCCCCTTCTTTCAAAACTCTTTATTTTCCTAGTTTTGAAGTTCAATGAATTATTTTTGATCATAAGAAAAGGAATTTAATTCTATGTAATTAAATAAAAACGAGATAATAAGTAACTAAAGTTTCCTTTATGTATTCTAAGAAATTGTTCCTATTATTTTGATTTTCAATTAAACTCAAAGTCAACGCTGCAAAGGTTTTAAAGCAACCATGCTGTAAAGATCACTATTCAGTGAATGAAGAATTGTATAATATTTTAAACAGAGAAATTTCCCTGTTAATTAAATGATTAAACATTATAAGTGGCATTAAAATACTCGTTATGTTGCTCGTCGTCTCATTACTTCTTGTACATATCTCTTACAGCATTATAAGAGAATATTTCTCTTACAGTATGAAATAGACAGTGTAAACAGTGATTGCAAGTTTATACTGAATTATGTAGGAAAATAATGTACTTATTAATAGGCGGAGAAGGATTGGCGATTCGTTGGCGATAATTTTGACATTTTTATCTTTTTCGTCTTTAACATTAATAATTTTGGCATCTAATATAAACAGTGTACACAGATGCTTATTTCCTTTTTGTAAGTTAGAAGTGTGCTTATAATACTGTAATGCCAATTTGGTTTTGATGTTACTTTTGGCGAGTTTTGGCTCTTTCACCATTAATAAGTACCGAAAATATTTTCTTAGATCTTATAAAAGAGTAGTAAAAGAGTACAATTTTATTAAAATTATTTTACATTATTGAATAAATCTTAAAACAATAAATATATTCGTGCAATTAGGGCAAAAATTATGTATATATTTCTGAAATTTTTTTCTTTGCTGCCGTTTAAAAAATAACATTATCAAAAGATCGTCGAATATTTTGAGTTAACTGTGTTTGCCCAAATTCATAAAATGATATGCCTTTCTACCATCTTTTAATTTTTTATCCAATCTAGTTCCTTTGTAAAAAGTTCAACCTAGATACAAGTTTTTTTTTCTTTAAAATACCTCTAACCATATAAATTTTTTGCTTTAAAACAATGATCTAGGAGTGATAAATCAAATCATAATGCAAGGCATACAATTCGGCAGTGATAATTTCGAAAATTGGCACTCAACTTTGGCTAACATACTTTGTGAATAATATTTATTATATTACTTAGTGAAATAATTATAGATAGAAAAGATTTATTCAAAAAGAAGATGTATTAATAAAAGGGAAAACTAGTAAGCCAAATCATTTTTCATACATTAGAGCTTAAATTGTAATAAAAGAATGGAAATAATTCTGAAGAAAACTCAATTTTTGCACCAGATTCATTATCAAGACATCTTATTATAATTGAAATCTTATTATCACAACTTCAAGTAAAATAAATTTTTGCATAGAACTGAAAATAAATAAACCTTCGTTTGGAAAATGATAACTAAAAAAAAAAAAAACCTAATTATCACATTATGTAAAAATTAAGATTACGACTGTACAAAACATTTGTTGCAATGTAATCTTCAACATTAGATTCTGACGGCGAAATTATTTTCATAACTTCCTTACCGTTTAAAATATGACGATAAGCAGATTATGTTGGTAGGACAAAATGTAAATACATAACATCACTAAACTGCCATTAATTCATTCATTTGTATTATATATTACACATTATATTAATCCACCTATATTATGATGTTAAGCTTAATGCATTAATCTATACTTGATTTACACTGTTAATGTATTAAGCTATATTTAATGTACACCATGTAATTACTTAATTAATACTATATAATTACTTAATATACATTATACATAATAGCTTAATGTATTAAGCCATTAAACTAAGAGTCATACAAAAAATTCAGTGCCTAGTAGCCTAAGGGCCAAATATGGAGAAATTTTATATAATTGAAAATATCTTGACAATGCTCTGGACTTAAAATTCTTAAAAAAAGTTTGATACTTATATCGAAGTTCTATTAAACAGTGGAAAATTGCTGAAGCTCCACAAAATTACAGGAAGAATTAGTCATTCTCTTGGTTCTTAGTAATATTTAATTCCTACAAATTTCAATGCCATCTTCCTCAGACATGATGAGTATAAAACTTGATTATTTCCGGCAAGTTATGTGATGTTATGATTTGTCACTAAGTTATCGCAACTTTCTTTGACAGGTTGTAATTTTATCAAGAGAAACCAGGGGCCAACAAATTGAAGCTTGTGAATCATAAGCAGTTACTTAGGTGCATCCATGGAGAGTTGAAATGAAATTAAAATAAAACTATCAACATTTATAAGAATAATTCAAATGAAAGTATTTATATCCTATCGATTTCATTTGATTTATAATTTTGAGACATCAAGTCTGGTTGTTGTGAGCTCTATATTGTAATTTATGAAATTCTATCAAAAAATTTGTTTGAGAAGTTAAAAAATCTTGAGCAAAAGTCATTTCTGTTCAACTGAAATGGCAGATATCTTACAGCAATAAATATGCATTTTAAGATATTTCTCTGCATTAGTAATTATTTTCACATATGAATATCATTAAATGCTCATTAAAGAGCAATATTGCTGATATCTGTGTGATAACATATTAATGTGAGCAATAGTTTTTAAATATAAATTCTATTAAATATAAATTTAGGAGCCAGAGAATTGATGATATTGCATCTAAAATTGAAAATAAATAGCTACTAAACAGATCACAAACCATTAGGTTATAAATCAAATATAGACACTTTTGAAGAAAAATCAACTCATGCTATCTCAAATCAATAATAGTAAATTTTGTATTTTTTAAACATTTTAATAAAGATATAACTAATAAATAATGAATACTATTGTTTCAATATAAAATAATTTATTTTATTTGCTGAAATTAATAGAATATTTCGTTGTTGTTTTGAATATTTTTTAGAATATTTTGTTCATTTTTTATGAAGAAATAAGAAATTATACCTTAACTTGAAGTTATATGTAATTTATTATAAATCATACAAAAGCTTTTTCAGGAACAACAAGATTATTTTTCATGCCACTTCCAATGAACAAGAATAAAATTTCCAATTTTTAATATTCTAATAAATATATAATCAATAATCTTGCTCTTTCTATTAATACTTCCTTACCGACTATTGCTCATTCTATTAATGCTTTCCATACTGACTATTGCTTATTCTATTAATGCTTTCATACTGACTATTGCTCATTCTATCAATGCTTTCTCACTGACTGTTGTTCATTCTATCAATGCTTTTATACTGACTATTGCTCGTTCTATTAATACTTTCATGCTGACAATTGCTTATTCTACTAATGCTTTCATACTGACTATTGCTCTTTCTATTAATAATTTCATACTGATATTCTATTCTGACTGCACATTCTATCAAGGCTTTCATACTGACTATTGCTCATTCTATCAATGCTTTCATACTGACTATTGCTCGTTCTATTAATGCTTTCGTACTGATTATTGCTTGTTCTATCAATGCTTTCATACTGATTATTGCTCGTTATATTAATACTTTCATGCTGACAATTGCCCGTTGTATTAATACATTTGTACTGACTATTGCTAGTTCTATTAATACTTTCATATTGACTATTTGTTTAAATATATTTTTAGCTTCTTTTTATTGAATGGACTCATTTACAGCAAAAATTTGTCGACCCCTGAAATAGACGATTCACGTTTTTACTTTCTATCACGAAAAGAAATGAAAGTCACACATTCATCGCTTTAGAAGAATTTATAATAATGCTTATGAATTTTTTCATCAATCCAGTGCAAAGTGAAAAATTTCTTTCATTTTTTTTTGTCATGTTGATTAAGTTAAGTTGACTAAAGTGACAAACGGAATCTACGTCAGAAAATTAAAAATGTTCACTAAAGGTTAAGGATGTACTAATTTGAGCTGCGGACAAAACTCAAATAAAATTAACTGAGGTGACACTGATGGACATATATCTGTAAGCTAAGCAGATATATAAGCAAAATGGGGGGAGCATGTGATGCATAAATAATAGAATGCAATCAAAAATAAAATCACTTCATAGCATGCGCGGCAAAATACGTGTTTTTGTCAATTGGTCATGTAATATGAATACTATTAACTACATATTTTGTATTGTATAGAAATAGCATACATAGAAATATCTATTAAATGCTACCTAAATTTTAGATTATTTTGTTTATTTGAAAAAAAAGTGCCACAGTACGATTTTTTTTTTCTTTTTCTCTGTTTAGAAAACTTCAAAATGCGCATATTTGTTCGAGAAATAACATCATAATTTCGATTTTCGTAACTGTAGACAAGAGTCAAAAGTACTCTTGCGTTTTTCATTGGTTCTGATTATCACGTGGTATTTTGAATACAATCATCTCTTCAGTACTTTCAACTTGTTCTATCAGCAACCTGTTGGCTAAAGTCTAAGTATGAACCCATGCGTACAACCGAGTTTTTCTTTTACAAAGTTTATGTTATTATTTATAGAATCATTGACTCCATATCTCTGCAACATTTGAATCATACAAAAAGAATAGAGAAATATTCTTAAAATAATGTTTTAAAATATTGCATTCTTTATTTTTGTTTGTTAAATTCAAACAGTTATTAACATTAGTGTTATTCCGTAATATCTAAACGAAATAAATCCTCATTAAAAGATTGTTTAGATTTTTTTTTGTATAAAATCTTTCCAGCATTTAATATTATAACATTTAACATTTTAAATATTAGTATTTTTAATATGTGTGGTAATTTCATGCTTTACAGAATGTATTATGTTTCCAAAATAAATTCCAATGCTGTTTACAAAGGACAAAAAGAGTAATTTTGACTCCGTATCTCTGCCCGCATGAGAAAATTCATGCCTCCAGTTATCGGTTAATATTTGCTATTAGAAAACGGAAAACAGAGAAAAACTGCAACTGGAAAACTATAACCATAACTTAACTATATGCTATAGTAAAATTATAATTTTTCGTATTGTGGTACTGTTTTTTCAAATGAACCATTATCAGTAACCAGATTGCAGCTGAACAATAATTCCATAAAATCACTTGAAAGACTTATTTTTGAAAGTCAAATTCTATTTAATTTATTTCTTGGAAATCTTATTTAGGAGGTTTTACAAAACAAATGATCTATATTTAAGCATGCAATGACTCATAGATCACTAGCAAACCTATGAATCATTCACTAAATTCATCAGAGAACAATTTCAAATGACGGTTTAAAATCGAAAAATGAATTATTTCATATAATGTACTTTTCATAATTTTCAATATATTATATATGGTGAAAATCATCATAGTTCATATCTTATTTAGATGCATTTCAAATATCTGCAAGATTATAGAGTTAATGCCCACTGCAATAAACTACATAATCAAAGAAACAAATGACAAAATTAGTTTTGGCATATCTGTGTACAAGAAGTTATTGTAACCCGCTTTTCAATTTTAAACTTTAATAATTTAAATTTCGAACAAAATGCCAAATTTAGAAAAGCTATTATAAAAGTCAAGAATAACAGCATTGTTACATAAGCAGAGTTTATGTTCTATGTCTAATCAAGTAGTTTAGATTAAATATTAATAAATATTTTTTTAAATTTACTTTGACTACGATTAAAACGAATTTTTTTATTAAATAAAATTAAATAAAGACCCAGTTATGCCAATGTATTAAAAATACCTATAATGATTTAAACTACAATGACTAGAAATTAAAATTGCACTTACCGCTTTAGTGTAACTAGGGTTCCTGTAAGCTTTTTACAACGACGCAAAGCATTTTCTAGTCTATCTGGTTCCTCTTTAAGGAATCTGTAGCAAAACACAAGAAAAAGGTGACTGATTATATTTGTCATTCAAAAAAAGAGACAGATTAACAAAATTATCGATTACAACACACTTATTTGATTTCTGAAATAGAAGGGACAATATATGACTGTTCAAGGGACAATGAAATATTTTCAAATCGTCTT
This sequence comes from Argiope aurantia, assembly GCA_026543865.1. Taxonomy (NCBI): domain Eukaryota; kingdom Metazoa; phylum Arthropoda; class Arachnida; order Araneae; family Araneidae; genus Argiope; species Argiope aurantia. Next base: position 9,099 of record JAPMOR010120494.1, on the reverse strand, counting down.
AGAATGATTAAAAAACGTTGAAATTTATAGTGCTGATTCCAAAAGATGTATATTTATTACTAAAGAAACTGTTCAAAATAGCAATTTTGATTTTATTTAATCATAAAAGCTTATTTGAAAACTATTTAAGGCAAAAAATTTTCAAATTACTATTAAAAGAATGAAATTTTACTTATGTGGAGGGATAAAGTAGTTGAAGAATAAACTAAAAGAATGAGCTCATCACTATATGTCCAATGAATAACAAGTTTGGTAGAAAAATAGGTTTATTCAAATCTATTGCTTTTTCAAACTTTACAACTTTTTATCTCAAAATTGTGAGACAAATAAATACAAGATGGACTAATGTGCATGTCTCCATACACATTTTAAATTTTTATAGTGAATTAATCTTTAAAAATACTTTAAAATGATTTTAAAATTGTGAGAACCTTTTTTAGCTGAGTTATAAGCATTTGCTTAAAACAAGCAAATATGTAGATTCAATCTAAATTAAGAATTAAAATAATTAGGAAAATTAAGTACTATGATACTCTCGAAGGAACACTATTACATATAATACAGAAACTAACACATAGCATTAAAAATGAAATATTACCGCAGTACACCCGAAATTCGATGTTGACACTTTTTAGCACATTAATTGTCAAATAAAGAGTGTCTCACAAGTAATGTATTTGTTTAAGGAATGAATCAAACATGCTTCAAATGAAATCTTTAGTTTTTTTTTAATCCTTAACTCATTCATTATTCTCACACCATATAAATGCATAATAATTGATAAAATATGGCTACCAAAGAAATTAAATTTGTCTTATGTAATGAAAGTGATTAAATTTTTTTCAATGTCAATTTATATCTACCTGCTGAGCTATTTAATGACAAAGGGCTAAATGAAAGCTTGCACTCATCCCTGGGAGCCTGGAATATATCACCTTCTTTCACAGAAAATTAATTATCCATTAATTACTGAAAATGCTATAGTTCCTTCTTATAACTACCCCTCAATCTTTTTTTAAAAGTCATATAAAATGAAACATTTTATTAATATTTGTAATCTGAACAATTTCATAATATATTAGTTTGCTGCTCACAGAAAGCAATTGGGAATAAACAACAAGTTCTTATTTCACTCTTTGATCTACATGGCCGTATGAAATATACTTACTTCATATTTAAAAATATTTTGACAGTTTTTGTGAAACTTTTTATGATTTTGAATGTATTTGCTTATGGCCAAATAGTCTGACCAATATTTTATTTTGCAGTAATTAACATTTTAAACTTTACAAATATATAATCTAAAAGTACGAATCTCTGCCTCTCATAATTGAGAAAGAAAATTATTAATTTTTAATATTTTCTTGTAAAAATTCAGCACTTTCAAGATGGTATTAGATAATTTTTTTCTATATATCAAATATATTTTTAATCACTTTCAAAGTTTCTCTATGAACACAAAATACTGTATGAAATCTCAACGAATTTGTTCGGAATTCTGAATGTTTAATAATATCGTGATGAAAGCAATATTATACAGCCATTTGTATTGCTAGAAATATTATAAAAAATATAGAATCTTACAGAATTTATAAAAAAAAAGTTACAATATTTTATTTTTTTAAACCATACACTCTTTTTATTGATTTCAATTAATCAATAATTTACTCAAACTTGTGGCTGATTATGCAAATTTAAAAACATACTTTATACAGTGGAATGCATTACATTACTATAAAATGAAAGATTATAAATTTGCATTGAAAAATAAATTAAAAATTCAGAATGAGTAAATACGCTAATCAAGATAAATTTTCAGATGAAAGCAAAAACAAGAAGATAATTTTTATGTAGCAATGCAAGATTTTCCAGAGGAAAAACCATTTAAAATTATTAATGGTTTCTTCAAAAATGCTTGCCATAATAAACGATCCCAAGTGGTTAATCCAAATAAAATAGTACAAAAGCTCTATCACAGCACTTAAGTCATATGAATACAATAAAATCAACTTTGAATGATATCAACTATGTTTGAAATTGTTTGAAGTCTGAAAATATAACATCAAAGTCTTATAATATAAATTCACATTGTACATCCATATTATAAATTTAGTAGCGATAATTGAATCAATGAAACAGGAAAGTTATAAGTTGCATCATTATGTGTATAAATAATCTTAAAGGCTACAGTTTTAACAAAATTAAGTGCTTTGGTCTAAAATAATTTGGCATCCCACCAAAGCCCATAACTAATAATTTGAGCATCTATTAATCACAAATTTTCTACAATCAGTTAAATAATGTTTATGTTGAACAATTATGGAGGTGTATTTTATTGAGTATAAAAAAGACACTAGCATCAAAATAATTCTGAAAATTATTTGGATAGTATTTAAAACAAATACACAATACTTTGCAACTGCAAATTACCTATTAGCACAAACTATTGCACACTATTTCCACTATAACGGTTGTTATTCTGAATGCCATATTATATTATGAAGATGTTACAATATTGTGAGGCATTTTATATTAACAGATACAACATTCTTTAATATAATACTTTTTTTGAGTGGCTAAAGAACTAACTTTAACTCTAATCCATGACTATTACTTTAAATGTCAATATACAGCTTCCCAAAATATCATTGATAATATAAGTAATTTCTATTACACATAAATCTGATGGATTGTCTTCTATGTAAATAATTATAGCTTTCAGCACGAGCCTTCATTTATTTATACATTTAATATATTTTACAATGGGTAGTTAAATAATTTTTAATTAAAAATTAGTATAATATATATTTTTGATTTAAGGGCACCCCTGGATTACAGCTCAATTATCCCATTGTATACAAAAAACTTGTTTCCTAAAATAATCAAACAGGAATGAAATAATGCAGCAAGGAACAAATTACAATATAATGGCTTTCATGTTCATTATTCTGAACTGCATCTAAAAGCAAGTAGTTTGTTAGATAAAAATAAGCCAACTTCACTCATTGCACAACAGACTTTTTATAATGTAATAATTCATTTTTGAGTAATGCACATTTGATGTTTTTCATAAAAGAAAAGCAACTAAATTCAAAATATGCCTGTAAGATTTGGTGAGAAACAACATCATAATTGTACACCCAAGAGCTTTACAAAGTATTTTAAATATTTCAACAAAATTTAGTCCCGAGAGAGATAATCGGAGATTAAATAGGTTTTTTCAGCCATAAAACATTGTATTTATATAAAATTCTTTAATTTTATATATCTCTTTCTATCATTCTATCCTCCATAATCTATAGCTATGGGCGATACATACAGGTATTTCCCATGGCTTGTTACATAGTGTTATCTTCAATTATCACCAACTAGAACAATTGTTTCAACAATATGAAACAATTGTTTTCTTTGGTTTCATAATTTACTGAAACTGTACAATATATATATATATATATTTGCAAAAGAAAAAAAATGTTTTATAGATTTTTTTTAAATTCAAACATTTAAAATATTTTACAATTATATATATTTTAGCAAAAACAGCAAGAGTTTCAAATAAAATTCGAATAAATAGAAAAAGAATGATTTGCTAAGAAAAAGCAGAGCATAAAATATATATAAAAAAAAAAAAAAAAAAAAAACGAAAGCAGTTTTATATTTATGAATAAAATTGAATGCAATGGACTTACTTTTCTTCTCTCACTACAACTTCCATTTCAGCAGCCATGACAGATTTTAAGCTATCTTGCAGATTGGGGAATCTCGCTGTATGGAGTATGAAAGTGAATTAAATATAGATTAAAACATAGCTAGAGTCAAAAATACAAAAATAGTAGCAATACATAAATACAGAAAGAAAAAATCTCAACAAAGCGTTTCATTGAATAAAAACATCAATTAAAATAAGAAAATAAATCACAAGCATCCATCTTTCTGAATGCATTAATTTTGCATCTCATGTAGATTCTTTAAGAAATTTAAGCAGTGGTTCTTTGGTAAGAACTAATGTTAAAATTAAATGAACTAAGACAAGAGTATTATCAATTTAAGTTGAAACTTTAAAGGAAGGGTTCTCTAAGCTCATACTTTGAAATGCTCACAAATTTTTTTAAATTTCTAAGTTGAAGTATTTTTAATGAAGATTACCATTAAGAAATGTTTCTATATTTGTAAAGAACAAAAAAAAGTCCTTTTTGCTATTTGTTAGAGCATGCAACAGCTAAATAGGAAGTGATGTTTTATAAACACAGCAAAGATAAACAACAATCTATAAAGTGAGGAATTAAAAATGATCATAATTGCTTAATTCATAAAACAGTTTAGACAAAAGATATTAGATGTGACATTTAAAAACAGTGCTAAAAGCTCGCGCGCGCACACACACAACTACTATGAACTAAAAGAAATCTACTTTATGCTATATGAATATATCTACTATATTCACGATTTGACTCGAAGGAAAATACACATGGAAAGATGGTGTTACCTTTTAAATCAGCGACTGTTTTACTAGCTCTGCTTAAGACTAGGGCCATTCCTTCGACATCACTCATGTTGACCCGACATTTGCGATTGATTACGTTGCTTCGAAGTTCTTCAACATGAGTCTCGAGTTCACTACGCATGAATACTTACATTAATACATAACGAAAGCGTAAAAACTTCACAAAACAAGATTTAAAAATACAGAAGCAGAATAAATTAAATAGCATTTTCGTATAACACAACGTTAAGAATAAATCTAATACACATGGAAACATTATGTAGTTCATGATATGCTTTACAATAAGACGGCTGATTTGAGAAATTTAGGCACCTTTTAATATCAGGTTTTTAACATGAGTTCGTAATTTAAAATAGTGATCAGATGATGTAGGCATTCAATTTTAAAACATCCACAAATCCTAACCTTAAGAATGACACAAAAATTCGTAAGAACATTTTGACTTGATGCATTTATTATTTCATATGTAATCGCTTAAATTTGATAGAAGCCTTCTTTCCTAATAAGTTTTATACAAACAATAAATTGTTTTCGTCTGCCTATTTTCTTTCTTTTTTTCAGATAATGGTATTTTATGATTCTCTAGAATGCTGCGATTGCAATTTAATTATAAAATTCTGAGAGTTCATCACCGAACATTTCTCGCTGTAAATTCTAAAATAGAAAATTTTTTAGATAGAAAATACAATTTTGCCACTTGCCGTCTGAAACTGGCCAAGTTCGCAGCAGTCAAAATTTGCAAGCAGTATGACACAGAGCAAGCTTTCCTGAGTTAAATTCATGTTTATCTTGACCTATTTCTTTTTGAAGGCATACGGGAACTAACAGATTTATGGATACTAACAAAATATTGTTTTATATTAAAGTATAGACAGACTTTAAAAACCAAAGAAAGAATCTCTTACGTGAGGTCTTTTTCTAATCTAGTAACATCCTGTCGATAAAGATCTTCTTCCCTGGATACCCTTAATCGCTCTGCACAGACCTGATCTTCACCTGATTGAGCTTGAGCCAGCATGGTCTAAAAGAAATTATATATAAGTTTATATTATATGCCGTAAAATATGAGTAGAAAGAGATCAATGTTGAAAATTGTTGACAACTTCTGAAAATAATATCGCACAAAACTAAATTTTATACTGTCTCGAAATTAAATTTTTTTATATAATTATTGCAATTTAATGGTTGTGCGAATATTTATGGAATTCTGGCATTTTTAAAAAATATTTTTTGCCGAATTTCTAAAAGTAGATTATATTGTTCCCCTGAAATTGAAACAGTTTTTATTGTTTCATCAACTACCTGAGCGCCTGATTTTTCCATTGTTGAAAATCAGAGAAAACTGATAATTATCTAAAAATATATTCTCTTTTTTATTTACTGAGCTTTTGCATAGCTATCAATTGCCTAAATGCAATTTTATTTGTATGTGTATATTTTTTTAAAGGGAAAAAAAAATCTCCAATGATGTGAGGTTAGAAGCGCGTACCCACAGCGAAAGAACACGCGTCTTCGTGGGATAAATATATGAGAATTGATACTATGAAGAGAAAACTAGCGGGAGTTATTTTTGCCAAATGGCGGAATTCTACATTATTTGGGCGATTTTTCGCTTGCGCACGGCAACGGATTGTGAAAGTTTGGGGCAAAAAATTTGGCGGAATTCTACATTATTTGGCGATTTTTCGCTTTTGCTCGGCTAACGGCAAAGTACCTAATTTAATACTTCCACTGAATATATTGAGTGATCCTTGGGACGTTTTTTGGCGATTAATCCCTGGCATGTGATTAAACGTATACGAAAAATCGGTGCGTTTTAGACATATTTTTTCTGACCGATTGAAACCAAAATTTGACTCAAAATTATAATTGTAATCACAAAATCATCTTTAATATAAGCCTTTGCTGTTTTTTTTAATTATCGCGTTTGCATGTTTCTGACAGATCGACTGACGGTCAATCCCTTGTTGAATTTTCCTCAAAATTTGATAGGTGTCTACACTATAAATGTTAAATCTGTGCACCAAATTTTATTTATCTAGCCTTTTTCATTATGTTGCTACCATGTTCTAATAGCCGGGTAGACAGACTTTATCTGAATGATTTTGCTTAAAATTTTATAGAAATCTATACATTTGGTGTATAAGAACGTGTACTAAATTTCATTAGTACAATTCAAAGCGTCTCTGAACTATATGTTTAACTGTCAAAGAAATATCAAACATATTTTTTAAAATGTGTTTTTCGAATTCAGGAACTAAAACTAAAACGTGGAGATATATCAAAACCACGAGTTCAAATTTTTTGACGAGACAAATTTTTTGATGACAAAACCACGAATTCAAATTTGATACAATAGTTTCTCTATACTTTGTATACGAAAAAGTAAAAGAAAAAGTGCATGCCAATTTTTTTTTCAGTTAATAAATAATGATGAAATATAATTTTAAGTGGAAACAGATAGAATAATTACCTTTATTTTGACGCACGTCTCTCGGACTGTGTCTCTTGCTGTGACCGACTGCGCCTGCGCGATACGCCGCAAATTCCGAACCTCCAGCCTCAGGTCCTTGGTTTGCTTCCTTAAATGTCGCAGCTGAACGTACATTTCAGGAGTAAGGTGGACTTCTTGGAAGAAACAGAAATGAATTTATTTAAAACAAACTACTTTTAGAGGCATATATAGTCTCATATACTATAACCTAGCTTGGGTATACAGCTTTCAACCACTTATGCAAGTTTCAAGAGCATTTATGTGAAATAAAATGTAATTTCGTTTTAAATAGCAAAATTTCGTTTTAAATTATAACAAACAATTAGACTCCTCTTTAATAAAATAATTTAAAAAATATAGTACAAAGTATTTTGAGATTTTAGATTTATGGCCCTTCAATATGTATTTTTGGTTCTTCCCCTCTTTTTCTTTTTAAATAAATAAATAAATAAAAGTGACACCATTAATAACTATTATTTGGAAAATAAGTTATTCTTTTATGCCTTGTAAATTTTAGAATATTTTATTTAACGCTATATATAAGAATTCGTAAGCATCAAATTTAAGACTAAAACGTAAAGAAATCTCAAATCTAGCTACAATTTTTTTTTCATGTAATTTCGCTAAGTTAAATTTATTTAAAACCATAAATAATTCAGCATTTTGTATTTATCTAGAAGCTAACAAATGACCGTATCAGTTATTTTAAAACAGTCCCAAATTAAAATCAGTATTATAAATAAAAAAGCTATTAATTATTTGCATTGCTCAAAATAATTATATTTTTCAAATGACTAAGAAATTTCTTTCAACAACATGTGTTCCATAAGAGAGTTATAAATACCCGTTAAGACGTTGTTTCAAAACAAAATAATCGATCGTTTTTGTAAAAAACATCTATATATTGCCTGCTGTTTTTTCCCCCAGATTACTTTCATTATTAATGAGGAAAAAATTCTCTTATATTTGATATCGTACAAAAATTTGTTTTTAATTAATTTTATATATTAATAAATTTAATTATTCACAAGTTTTTCTTCAAAGCTAATATTTAAAAAGTTACAAATAAATATTTATATTGTTTATAAAAAACCGGAAGTAGCCAAAACTTGAATGGTAAAAAAAAAAAAAAAAGCTGAACTTAAAAAAAAGTAATGAATTGCACCATATATAAACATAAAAAAGTAAAACAAATTTGATTAATTGAGTAATAAAATGAATAAATTTACGTAAAAAAAGACTGGGATATTAAAATTGTTACAGAATTATTAAATATAAAAATTAATTAAAGTAAAAATTAATTTATTTCAAAATTCGAATAAGAAACCACTGAAACTCGAAGGTATGTGTATTGTCTGAAAAAAAAAACAGAAATTTTTATATTCTTATTGTTTAATAAAAGAAAATCTAAAATTTATATATTATTGATAGAAAACATGAAAGAGAATGATTATTAGATCACATATATTCAATATTCAAAATTTCAAACAAACCCTATTGAAATTTCGAAATTAATCTCTATGATTAAAAATGTACATTTGGTTATAAGTGACATTCTATAAGTGAGCCCAATTTTCAAATATAAAAATACATACAATATGAATAATATAAATTATTGAATTTGGAATATTAAAGATGATAAAGCAATGAACATAAGCAGAGTCAGTGCAGAGAATATGATAATAAACATTAAAAAAATTGCAGCGCTACCTTTGGGAACAATATGTTCTCTGCTGTCGTAAATGACAGCTGAATGGGAAGGTGGTTTTGGATGAGGGGATGGTTTCATCCCTGGAATAAACCTTTCTTCTTTATCTAATAGTCAGATGTGGGAAAACAACAGAAATTAAAAATATATTCTAACTGTGCCCGGCATGCAAGAAAACAGAGCAAAAACTACACAATAATCAAAACTGTGTCGAAAAAAAAAAAACTCATACAAAAATATTTACAGAACAAAACATGCAAGGACATCAATATGCATCAAAAACATGCACCAATATCATGCTTCTAACGAAAAGTTCTAACATTTATTTATACTTTCTACAAATAAAGAATTTGTGATACTAGCCGCCTTTGGCGACCAGCTTGTTCACCTAGA
>JAPMOR010120484.1:0-12432 GCA_026543865.1 Argiope aurantia | reverse complement strand
TATATATATATATATATATATTATTGTTATTTATATTATGTACTATATTATTATATTTTCTGTAATTATATTTCTGTATATTTTAAAATTCATCGTTACTCAATTAAATTTAAAGCATTTCAAAATTTCCTATCCTTGATATATTATTTATTTGACATTTTATTGCATATAATTATTACTATTTGGTCTCTTTTTGTTATAGTATTTTCGTCCTGGAAAGCCAATTGATGCTCTAAAACCAAAGGTTTGAGTTGGTCCTCTTGGGTATCGAATGAAGGAACACGGCCAGATTTAGTTGCTGAATTCTTTTGTTAAAAGCATTGTAGCCTCTTGAGTATTTTTTGAAATTTTACATAGGGAATACTAAAAATTAGTTCGGATTACTGTATAAGGAGTTCGATTTCGTAATGTTTTAGCGACACCCAACAATTCATTGACACAAGTAACAAATTTGTTATAGCATTTAAACCATTTCTCCTCCTGGAAATATATAAATAGTTCTAAGAGTTAGAAAAATAACTATTGGGCTGCTAACATATTGCAAATTATATAGGAAGAAATCTCAAAATGTAATTTTACAGAGCGAATTAGGGAAAAAAAATTGCTTTGTTCTTTTATGCAAGCTATTCTAAGGTTATTCTTTCTGTGTATATTTATTTTTATATTATTTAATATACCATCACACAAGTAGTTATACAATAGTACAAAGAGCAAAACTATTTGTAATTCCTAGAAGTGAGAAGCGTTGGTTATAGGATTGAAATTTTATCACAAATGCATGATTTCAACATGTTATGATGGTTCAGCATATGAACCCCCTCCCCCCAGAAGGTTAAAGTTTACATTTTCATGAAAATATATATCTTTGTACAGTTTATTTATCACTTAGCTCATTAAATCAATTCAGCTAGGTCTCAGAGGGATTAATTCTGCATTCATATATTATATTAGAGAAATATATATTTTGATAAGTGAAATAATTAGTATTACGATCATCTAGGCCATGAGTACAAGAATCAAAAATGACCATTCAATTAACAACTATCACTTCTGAGAAGGCATCTCAGTACATAATATATTTTCAGGATAAAGCCTGGTTTCTGTGATCAGACAACTCAGTAAACAACCAGTTAACTAAATTTGGTAGTTTAATAAGTTAATTCCCCAGCCGGAATGCAGCAACGGGTTTGATCAAATTTTCGGTATTCGGGAAGTTCAGCAACGGTGCACAAGGATGGAGTAAAATTGTTTCACTTGCAGTATCTATTCTGGAAATATAAAACATCCATACAATTTCACAGTTTCCCTCTATTCTTAAATATGTTAAATATGTGTCATGGAAATTGGGCTGCCTTCATATTACAAAGTAGCTAATGTTAATGTTTCACTTACGTAATTTGGCATGTAATGCCTTAAAATTTTTTCAAAGCTACCAATGCCCAAAATTGTTAATGAATGTAATATTTTATGTAAATATTGTAATCGTTAAGATACTAGAATCTTTTTTACAAGATTTTGCGAAATAAATATAGAGGTGGAAACAACTTTAAATTAAATTTGATACAAATAATTATACAATCATTTTGTACATTCTTAGCCGTAACTGGAGACGGGAGTCATAATGACTTTGAGTCATAATGAGTCATAATGACGCATTGTTCATTAGTTCTGATAATCACGTGGTATTTTGTCCTTGAATACAATCATACCGCAGTACCTTCAAGTTGTTCTTTCAGCAGTATGTGGCTAAAGTCTAAGTATGAAAACGCGAGTATAACCAAGTTATTCTTTTTCAAAGATTTTGTAGTTATTTATGGTTTCATAGACTCCATGACTTCGAAACAGCTTTTAATTTGAATTAAAAAAAAAGAACAAAGAAATATTCTTTAAAAAATATTTTAAAATATTGTATTCTTCATTTTTGTTTGTTAAATTCTAACACTTATTGACATTAGTGCAATTCCGTTATATCTAAACGAAGTAAATACTCACTAAAGGATGGTTTAGGTTTTTCTTATAACAACTTTCCAACATTTAATATTATAACATTTAACTTTTTAATATTAATATTTTTAATATTTTTGTTAACTGATAATGTCCAGAATGTATTGTGTTTCCAAAATAAATTCCAAAGCTGTTTACAAAAGACAAAAGAGAAAAATAACAATGGAGTCATTTTGATTTTATGTCTCTGACCGCGTGAGAAAATTCATGTCTTGGAAATTTCGGTTTAAGACACTTCAATCCGAAATTTAACTGCTGTTTCCTAAATAAGAAAATGAATATTTATCAGTCAATCAGTTGTTTTTGGCTAAATAAGTCTTAAATATTATTTTTAAATTTAATATATTTATTAATGTAATTTGATTTCTTTCAAACTGGTGAAGAGATCATTTTATAACGAGTTTTTGATTCATTGGTTGACATTCTTTAATAAATATATATTTTTTAAAATTTTGTGCTTTTGATAAACGTACAATATTTTATTTTTTTAGAAGTTTATTATCTGTAAAGACACGGTTTAAAAGATAAAATCAGAAGTTTCTGAATTCAATGGAATTTCGTGGGCTATATCGATAAAATGACAAGACACGATATCCTTCTGGAACATTCGAAACTTTGTTTCAAAGTCTATAACATGTCAACAAGCAAAGCTCGATATTACTAATTGTCTACTGGGACTAAGTGTTTGACGGAAGCCTTTTTTGGAATATTCTTTGAGGGTTTTCTGCAGTTGTTGTTAGTTAACAGAGATGAGCAACTTCTATGCTGCTATTTTCTGCAAATACTATTATTGTAAATCTTTTGCTCGTGTTTTCGTGTAGAATAAAGCGCTTTTATCTGCTATTCAGCTTAAAGGACTCAAGAGGAGTTTTGAAGAAATTCAATAACAATATTTAATGATGGAATCATGATTTAATAACGGAAATAAAGGCAGCTTCCCTTGTTCTCATTCAAACATATTTTGCAAATATAACTACACTTCTTACAATATTGCGTTTGAAACAAAACAAAAAAAAAAAATGTGCTTAGTGAATATTGTAAGGAATATCTTGAACCAAGATTTTGCTGAATTATGAAAATATACTAGGTAATTATCATTTATAGAAGCATTCGTAAGATAAAATTCAATGCAGCAATAAGAATTGAGGCAACATTCAAAATAAACTTAAAAAGGATTACCTGTGCTCTGCGTAACAAAGGACACGTCCAGCATTTGATCCCCATCATTGTAAGCCGATATGTACCATAATCCCCTTTCCAAGAACTGAATGAATTCGACGCTGTACAACCTCTGAAAATAAAAATTCCACAATGTTTTTATTTGTAATTTAAAAAATAAAATAAAATAATAACTGAAACCCTGAAATCAAGTTGCGAGAGAAATTTATTTTAGGAATATGGCTATGCTACTAAGTGGTAAAATCAAAATTTCATAATGTTATTAATGCCCTATTTTTCAATTCCAATAAACAAATTCATTTGCTGATACAAAATTGCATATAGAAAGGTTTGGAGATGAATCACTCTCTTTATCAATGGCAAAATAAAAATTACATGGTGATACACATTTACGTTAGCATCTCGAATTAAATAAACATAATTTATTATGACTTATGACTGGATTAGGTATGACTATATGACTGGATTAGGTATGAGTGAGCTCGAATTATAAATATCTAATATAGTGAATTCTTGCTTACATCATAAAAAATCTTGAAATCGGCTATTAATTGCAAACAATGCATTCTCATCAAAAGAGAATGTATGCACCATTCACATTAATGATTGATATTGAAGAAGATTTTTTAAACTTTAAAATGCCTTTATGCATCCATTTGTAAAATAATAAAATTTCAAATTTTCTCATGAATTTTTAATTTTTAGGCCTCTTGCGCAAATTTAAAATGTGGCGCAGTTTTTAAAAATACTTTTCTATCATCAGTGATTTAAAATGAAATACTCAGATGTTATTAGAATCTAAAAACTATAGTATTTGTATTTTTAAGATTAATTGTAATTTGTATTTTTTAGTAATTTGTATTTTAAGGTACTTGTAATTTTTATTTTTAAGGTTAAGATAAGTTTTCGTACTTTTTGGTCATTTTTCTTTAAGAACTTTGCCTAAGTTGACAATTCACAAAAAAAAAAAAAGTATATATATTTTTTAATATTTTTTCGTTGATAAGCATACAAAGACGTTCTCGTTTCAGCCCTATTTGAATTCATCCTCCCTTCAAAAAACTTTTCACTTTGCCTGTTGCACACCAAGGCATGCAAGTCCTTTTCAATCATACTGTTCAAGGGAATTGAGTGAAATCATAGATGAAGGTATTTTAATGTATACACTCAAATATATTGTGAAAGACAACAAACTATCATTTTCCATTATTGTGTCCCAGTAATTGATGAAAAGCAGTTCGAAAATTTGTGATACTCAATGGATTTTTCTGCCTCTTTTTATCAATTGTCTGTCCTGGTAGTTATTATTGAAACTAAATCTTTGATCAACGACGTCGTTTTTTAAGCTATTTTCAAGATATTTAAATATTTACAATATGAAGATCACATAATATAGAAAAAAAGAAGCATTTTTATTTAAAAAAAACTTTTAAATTTTGCAATTTCAACCATAACCAACTGAACTGTACCATAAAATGTCTTCATCCATTCAGACGGATTCATTTTATCTCAAGGATACGTACATCGGCCTTTTTAGAAACAATTACTCTATGTTAATTACGATATTAAATAGTTGCCTCTCACAATTGAATTACTCTCACTGGTATATTAAAAAAATCCGGATTTCGAGACCTGATTTTATTGAAGATTCATCCTATAGTAGGAAAATGCTCAATCAAATCCACAATCCTAAATTAATAATTTATTAAATAATTAATTTCATGTGGTGAGGAATTTAGGAAAAAGTGTATCTTTCTGTCATATGAGTATAATTATGAGGTCATTCTAAAAATTACCTCTTCAAAGCGTAATGTAAGATGTAACTAATAGGTACAGAAATTTAGATGTATTGTATTTATTAAGTTTGCACATATTTTTAGCCTTTCTTTCCAAAACACAATTATAAGAGCATAGAGTTTTGATTTATTCTATAAAGAATAAATCAATAAAAATCATATTAAATAAGAAAATAAATTGCAAATATGAATAGCTGAAATTGGATTATTGAAATGTAAGTCATTTATAAGAGGTTAAATGAAACATATTCATTTCTGAAGTTTATCAATCTGTTCAATTTAAATTTACAAAACATAGATAGAGTGAAATGAAAAGAAGTGAAAGTGAAGCAAAACAAAACTAACTTTTTTTTTTGTTTCATAAATGAAATTCCATTCAATGTATTCAATTGCAAATAAATCTCTCAACAGAATGCGCTTATATTCATTTTTTAAATCATAAAATGGAATACAAGTACTCTTGAAACAATTGTGATCATAGTAAATGTTTATTTTTGCTTAAAAAAGAATAATTTCGACTGAATTCGCCTTTGCCGATAAAGGGATTAGAAGTCGAACATTTATTTCGGTCTTCTAAATCATGACTTAAGCAACAAATCAATGCTGTAATCGCAACGAAGCATTGCATTCTTATTTATTCACTTGCCTAAGTACACTAAAGATTAATGATCATAATGTTCTTTCTCTAATGCAGTGCTTCTTTTGTTTCTGTAAACCTTATTTAAAAGTACAATTTATCAGAAATTATCGTACGGCTTTAATAACCAAGTCAATAAAATATGGCAGTGAATAAAAACTTCAATAAAAGCAAATACAAAGAATAGAAAGTCATTTCCTTCTTGATAAAAAGCAGTTTCCTCCTTAATATTTTTCTGATGTGTATTCGACCTATCTTTTAAGCCCCCGCAACAGAGAAGTATACACTAAAACAACAGATCACGCTATTGAGTCAATAAAATCTCCCGCGAAACACAATAGAGGTTACAAGAATTCACCCTCAATTCGATACCAAGTGCCTACAATAAAACACCAACTGAAATGAAACCCAATTTTGACTCGACATACTGTTTAAACCGTTTTTCCAATCAAACCAGCTGCACAACAGGAACAAAAGAATTTCGAAGAACAAAAGAAAAGGAAAAAAAGAATGCCCAAGATGGTGGCTTTTTCCTTTTCTTGTGGGCCAATCCCCACTCTGGAAGAAAAAGACAAGTTTTATTGTCAGTGACAGAGGCAAACGTTACAGAGTATTTACGAGTATGGGATTATATGGCGTTTCCTTTGTTTTGAAAAGGCGGGAAAGAAAAGAAGCACAAAGAAAATGGAAGTCCTCCAGAGATGGCGCCCTGCTTTGGCGGTCGTGGAAGAGTTTTTCGCCATGCTTCGGTTGGTTTTATTCCCTGGGATCGGTGGGAGAAAAATTTGTGTCGAGTTTGTATTGAAGTTTGGAGCTGTTACGAGGAAAAGATGTACTAGTTTAAATACGATAAAAATATGAATTATTTTTCCTATGAAATAAAGAACAAATCGAAAGTCGAAATTAGTTCAGTAGGTAATAAATGCACTGATGAAAATTTATGTTGGCGATATAATCAGGAGTAATTATTGTGAAAAAATATTTTGAATCAACAGAAAGGAAAATGTCTTTTTAGTTTCAAAGAAATACCTATAAAACTAAAATTAGATTAGAAATTAAAGTTATCAGATGTTGAAAGATTCTGATAACATTAATATAGAATATCCTAAAATCTGATTTCATTTACGTAGCAAATATGCGAGAAAAAATGTCTCAATTCTTAGTTGGATTTTGAACTAGTGAAAAATGCAATATTTTTGAAAGAAAAAAAAAGAGTATTTTTTGAATCAATACAAAGAATAAACAGAAAATCATTATTAAATTTAGAATGCATATATTATGAGAATATTTATCTTATACATTAATTGATGCATAAGTATATACAGCAAAATAAATACTAGTATATGAGCGAGAATTAAGTTCACTGAGTATGGAGGGGTTAGATGAAAAACTTTAATTCAATCCATTGTTTCTAAATGAATGAAAGGAAATGAAAAAGTAGCTGAATTTCATGCAGTACTCAACAGCCTTTTGAATTTTTTATTTAATATAGTATCTGCAAATTTCGTATAACATTAAAAATATCTGCATCATTTTTATTTAATAAAACTTTTGTAAAAATCCATAAAAGACTGCAATTAATGAGGATTTGTAAGCATTATGATTAAAGAAACTGAGCAAAGAATAATAGTTAAAGTTGGTCATTTCAATTTATTTACAAAATTGGCTTTTATCTAAAGAATTATAGAATGTCGTATGTCTCCAATAAAAGAATATGAAAGAAATAAGGATATGAAGGATACAACATAGCCACCAAGAACAGAATAACTATTTCACTCAGAATTTAATTTCCTTTTAGAATTAAAATACCCTCACAATTCTTATTTTGTATAGTATCCACCATTATACTCTATCTTATGGAACATAAAAAAATGATATGGTCACAATTGGCAGAATCCTATTTCTTCCACCAATCTTAATGCGAAACTTCGAGTTCAAGTGAAGTTTTTCCGCTTTCAAGACTCACCAGTTCTTTTAGACATTTCTACAGTGCCCTCCAAAAAAAAATGTGTATGTGTTTGAGAAATGGGTATATGGGTATGAAATGGGTATGTATGGAAATATTGGAAGTCATGAATGTTGAAGCGTTCTTCACAAGAACAACTTGTGGGCATTTTTTCAATATATTGATTATGCAGAGTTTCTGTTCTGCTTGATATTATTTTATCAATGCTCTGATTGGATTGGTAGGACAATGGCATTAATCCAAGTACTTGCCTTTATATAGATATACCCCCTGGATTATGAAGATCTAATTTATGCAACGTCGTAACAGGCTGTCTCGTTAGAAAGAATATCGGCAGAGTTCTTGATATTGATATTTCAAAGAGATGCGACGGAATAAGTGATAATGAGGCAAAAAATACACACATGCCGTCACCCTCTGTTATTACAACAGAAAGTAAAATTAAACGAGGAGTTTTTTTCATCCTGTTTTTGGAAGACCTGTTTTGGTATTCACAGAGGTATTATTTTTAGTAAAGATTTAGTGAAGATTATATTAAGAATCAATTCATAAAAATCAGATCACACTAATTTAAATTGAATCGGAATTGATATACAAAGTAAATCGATGGATTGGTATGGAATTTAAGTAGGATCAGTAAGTAGTTTCAGATTTAATGCTGAAGATAAGCATTAGGTCTATTAATAATACAAATAAATGTGTGTGTGTGTCTGCTTATGTACTAACTCTAGTTTAAAAGGCCTGGCCTGTCTTTGATTGAGAAAACTAAACTTGTCAAAATTATACTTTGAAAAGAGAGAAAGTGCACTTTAGAACGTTTTTTTTAATTTGAATTAATTAAAAAATAAGTGAAATCTCTTTATTTTACCAAGGTAAATAGCAAAAATTTTACAATGCCTAACAATTTTAAAAAATATATATATGTTCAATGTTTTTTGTCGTAATTTTTTCACCATTTTAATTAAATAAAAAAAATAATTTTAAGTATACCTCGTAACAATATATTTCATTGCTGAAAACAAAACAGTTTTTATTATTGATACTAACATTTCATCTTGGTTTTTGTACAATATTTGAAAGTTTTTTGGAGTTAAAATTTAATGTTTAAACGCTATTGTCTGCCCAGTTTTAGGTATTGCTGTTCTTTCTCATGATAAAATTGATTCGATATGTGGACAGAAAATTAGAGAAATACACTGCACAAAAATTAAATGATGTAAGGTCTCTAAAATAGTAAGTATTAATTTGAATAAAAAAATAATAAACAGTGAAATTTGAAGATTTAAATTTTTTTTTGTTGAGGAAGCTATTAATAACTAATTGCACAAAATTTGTTACTGAGATATCTAATAACCACTAATTCTGTCTAGTCAAAATGTCACCAACGATGTCAGTCTATAACAGTAAAGAAATATTCATGAATTCTTTTCTCAGAAAATCTTTTATTGTTGATTTTGTTATTCCTGATTCCATTGACAGGAATAAACAAGAAAAAGTTTCTAACAAAATGTAGTCATATAAGAATAGAAGAATATTTATAATACCAGAAATTATATAACTAATGAAAAATGTAGGCTTACGTAAAGCAAATACAAAAGAATCAAACATGAAAAACAATTTGCAGGCATATTTGATGTAAGTTTTTTTAATGGCATTTTTCTTTATCATCAATGAGTAAAGAAAGCACGGACAATATGGATTTTCTATGACTACACTTTCTTTTTCATTTATAAATTCCCAGACACTATTGTTTCTGCATACAAGTGTGTCTGATTCTCTAGCTGTTTGGATGTCTGCTTCTTTGTAGCTTAATGTCATAATATATTTCACAAGATATTTTTCGAAAGTGCTACTGCTGCCTTTTAAAATAAAATAACTAAATATGTTGCCATGGAAACAGCAGGTATTTCTAGTCCTTCATTAGATAAAGAGAAAGACGACTCTCCCCCTTTCTAAAGTGCCCTTCATTTTATGTAAAAAAATATAACTAAATGATTTTGTCGTAATTATAGGACAGCAATGTGAATTAAATTAAAGTGAAGAGGGTAAGCAGTTTTGCGTAATAATTATTTCAGTTAAGTCATATATATCTATTACTATTTTGTATAGAATAAAAATTAAAATTCTTCAGTGTTATGGGTGTAAAGTAAACTCAAAAGCCTCTTTGTAGATTTTACTTATATTCTTTATTAAACTTAAATTTACATTTTTAGGATTGCAGTTTGTAGATCATATTTAATAACAGTTTACAGCATAACTAGATTACTCCTTGAAAAAATTAGTAATTTTGTTTGTCCTGATATTTTTCTCTGGCGTTTCCTGGAGTTTTCAACCAACAGTTCCTTCCCAAAATTTTCGAACTGCAATCTCGCCATCCTTTTATTTAAAAGACGTCAGCAGGTGTCGAATCACAATATTGTTCAACAAATCTTAGAGTCACCCCAAAATAACAATTATTCTTGAATTGTTTACGAGATATATAGAGGAAAATTTCTGTTATCAAAAGTTTGAATTCAGGATTGAAAAGTCAAAAAGTTTGTCATTGAAAGTCATTGAAAAGTCAAAAAGTTTGAATTCAGGATTTCAACGAATCTCTACCTTTTTGAGCCTGAAGATACATTTTCGTAATGTGCCTGTCGTTCTCTGTGTAAACTCTATAACTCAAATATTCCTTGAGATAGACAAATGAAAATCAGTGTGCAGTCTTTAAGCAAAAATTTTACACTTCTTTCAAATTTCGAACGAAATTCATTTGGCGGAAATCTATCTATCTGGGTATCATAGAACAAATAAACATAAATAAAAAATATAAACAACAAGATAGATATGATTAGATAATGGTAGATATAATATTATATAATGATATAATTCTATGAAATTCGGTGTGTGAATTTGTTACTAAAAACTATTTAACTATTTAAACTAACGTGAAACGAACTTAAAGTGAAACTATTTAAAATGCACATTCTGTCCTCTGGTATTTTTGTATTATTTATATCCCAGCAATTAATTGAAAAGATAGCACACTAATACGCTCTTCTGTAATTATTGTTAATCAATGGTATACATTTAAAAATACACGTTATTAGAAAATCGGAAATCTTTCTAGTTGGATTTGAGATTTCGGAAGTATCCGAATAATGCGGGTTTCGATTAACCAGAGTTCGGTTAGTTAGGGTTTTAACAGTTAACGATTAAAATTTAAAAAATATATATATATTTACATTAAAGAAAGTTACACTTTAATCTAAATTAATTTTTATTTTTTTTAATACGGTATTTTTTAAAAATTTTATGAAGAGAATCAAAAGTTTTTGAAAGATTCGTAAAAAATATAAGAAATATTTCCAAGTAAATTTTCAAAACCTTGAAAATATTTTTATAAACTAAAAGAGAAATGTTTGAATTTTTTGTATGTTATAAATTTCCAAACTAATGAATAGACTTTTTTTCAAATTTTTCATACAAATACTCTGAGGAAAGGATTAAGTGGAGGTTTCATGTATACTAGTTAAATAATTAATTTTTAATTAATTAAAAACTATGCCTTTATTGTACATGCACAAAATTCAGCTGTCAAATAACCTAGCAACCACCAAAATTTGTTCAATAAATGTAAATCATAAATAATAAATAATAAAAAACATACAAAACAGCATATTTAAATAATACTTTTTGATCTTATTGATATTCAAAAATATATTCTTAAGTCGAAAATTCTTTTCAGTTTATAAAGCTTAATTGCTTGCTTTTAATGGTCTAAAAATATTTTTTCTCTTTTTTTCATATTTTTATTCCTCTATATTCTAAATTGTCACTCACAGTAAGTAATAAAATTTTGTATTATCCTTTAAAAAATTTTAATAATCCGAGAAATAAAATAAATTTCTGCGATTTTTAAACATTCTTTTAGCAGTTTAATGTTTACAGAATCGACGAAATTTTAAAATTATATCAAACTGCAAAACTTTCATTTGAACTTTAAAAAAAAAATGAGTGATTAATTATTTGATGAAAGTGAAATGTTCTGTTAAAATTATTTTTGTAAAATATAGTAATTTATATAAGAGATTATTTTAGATTTGAAACTTTGCTATAAAATAAATTTTATTTGCATTATAATTATTTATTATGTTATAGAAAACTTTAAATTTTGTTCACTAAAATGGAAGTATGAGAAATTTTTTAATGACAATTTCTACAATTAACAAAATAGTTAATTGTTTAATCCAAAGAAACATGAAAATAATTTCAACTGCGCATTTTAATAATTGGAAAATTAAATTATTTTTGTATATTCATAATAGGAGTAAAAAAGCCGATATTTAAATGAGTGAAATCAGAAAATGGTCTAGAAGAAAAATAATTAAATCCATACAATTTGCGTTTAAAACAATATACCGAGCTTATTACCTTAAATAAATAATGCATAAAAACGACAATTACTTTATTAAATAAATTACATCTTCTTTACCAAAAAGTGATTCTTCAAAATTAAGAATTTATATTGCAATATGTTTCAGAAGCGCACCATTAAAATAAGAAATAAATTACATCGTATATTAAATTGAAACAGGATCTCATCACTAATATAAAAATACAATATTATCATTTCATCATTTAATAATCTAACTTCGAGCAACTTTCAATGGCAAACGTAAAGAAATTCAAACGATGCAATTTTTTCATGCAAAAAAATTCAATTACATCGAAATATAAGGTTAAAAATTATCTTTCCCCTAATATGTCGTCGTAATGGATTTTTTTTGCATGATAATTTTCTACCAAACACGTTTTAGCAAGAAAGCAGTATTCAAACTGCAACAATATTAAGCTTTTTGCAAATTCTA
>JAPMOR010120481.1:0-35150 GCA_026543865.1 Argiope aurantia | reverse complement strand
AATTTTGAATTTTACTTATATTTTGATTTAATTTTGAATTTTACTTATATTTTGATTTAATTTTGAATTTTACTAATATTTTAATGTAATTTGGGGCTTTCCTGATTTACAGTTTTTTTTACTGTCACTAGTATTATTTTGAAAGTTATTATCAGTGTCATTTTTTCAATCTTTAATTTCAGAGCGGAACCGTATTTAAAAATAATTTGTGCATTTTAAGATATAGTTTTAAGGAATTAGTTTTAAATTACCCAAAGATTAATTTTCAATTTCAAGTTTGAAGCGAAACTAATCTAATTTGGCATTTAATTAAACACGCTAAAACATAGAGAATTTTGGATAAATTTCAAAATTAATACAGTTCTTCGCACCAAGTCCCTTTTTCTCTCAAAATGGCTTTCTTACTAAAAGGCAAGAAAGAAGATTTAATTGCTCTCGCGAAACAATTCAGCGTAACTGTTGAAACCGACTTCACGAAACCCAAAATTAAAGATCTCATTTTGAAAAGCAGAGATTATGATGAGGAAGATGCCAAAGTGAAGTTAGATAGTATCACTGAGGACAGACTTCTAGCAGTAGTAGAAAAACAAAACGAAAGAAAAGAGCGATTGTGGAAGGAGGAACGCGAGCACGAACTTCAGAAGTTGAAAATCCAAGTTCAAAGAAATGTTGGTTGGCCATGAAAACTCGGCAGATATTTCAGTAACAAATAAGGCTTCGCAAGAGATGTTCCACCGATTCAATATGAAAGATGACATAAGTTTAAATTTAACTCTATTTGAGCATCATGCCACTTTAACGTTATTGTCAAAAGCGCAATAGGTCCAGAAGCTACTAGGATTAATTCCTCTGGAGATTGCTCATTTAATTGCTCGAGAACCTGAGGAAAAATCGAACGATTACGACCATGTGAAGACTCTGCTGTTACAGAGATTCAAGTTGTCATCGGAAAAACTTCGACAGTTGTTTGTTTCACATCAAAAAGCTTTTGAGAAAACGTGGCAAGATTTCTATCATGAATTGCAGACTTACTTTGATGGATGGGTAACAGGGCTGAAAATAGACACCTACGAAAAGTTACGTGACCTTATCATCGCGGAAACTTATCATCGCAGATGAAACGGAATTCACCACCAGAGTTTCAGAATCACTTTCTTGATGAGTGGTCATCCATACATTCACCTGCTGATTTGGCGGGAAAATTCGAACTGTATGACGATGTCAGGAGGACATTGAAACCAAAAGCATCAGATCCATTCTTCAGAAGGAAAGATGAAGTTCAAGGAGCAAATAAATTTCAGAATTACCCACGAGGACCAGCGAATTTCCGGGATGGAAATAACAAGTTCGAGAAGAGACCTATGCAGCCAAATAGAAACTCATGCGTCGAGAAGACTAAACCATGGAGACCTGTGAATTGTTGTTACTGCCAGATACTAGGACATTTTGGCGTAGATTGTCCACGACGATCCAAAAATACGAAAAGTAACAAGCCTTTAGCGCCTATTGTGCAAGTTTGCTCTGAACTTTCACGAGAGAAAATGAGAACAAGAAAAGTAGCTTTAAGAAGAAAATCTTTCTATGCATTAATCGAAACTGGTAGTTCAGTCACACTCCTCCGAGAAGATATTAGCAAACAAATAATCAAACCTTCAGAAATCTCAAGAGAAACCATTATATTATCTGGTTTAGGAAAATCACAAGTCAAAACAAAAGTCATTTCGGCAATATGTCGAATTAGATGGACAAAAATATTCTCTGGCATGGCATGTGGTGCCTACGTCATATTTAGATTTTCAGGCAATTTTTTTTCAGGCAAACATTTTAGAACAAGCCTCACTTGACTTCGCCAAAGAAGGTGTTAAATTTCGAAGAAGATAAGACGTAGTAATATTTTCCATGCATGCGCAGCTATATGAGGCAAGACCACAACATGAAATCGAAATAGAGCACATTTCTAGTCCAGAAGTAAGAAAAGAATTAACGGAGCTAATTTCCAATTACAAGCTAGAAAAAACAAACTACGGATGTATCCATGAGAATTATTTTAAAGAACGACATTCCTGTCTACCAACCTGCAAGAAGACTCTCATTTCTAGAGAATCAAGCAGTGAATAAACAAATCAACGAATGGTTAGAACAAGGGATAATCAGAACTAGCTCATCTGAGTACGCGAGTCCAATCGTATTAGTAAAGAAGAAAGATGATACTACTAGGTTATGCATTGATTATAGAAAATTAAACTAAAAGCTCGTCAAAGACCGTTTCCCATTGCCATTAATAGAAGACGTTTTGAATAAACTCTAAGAAGCTAAAGTATACATTACCCTTGATTTAAGAAACGGATTTTTTCATGTCGACTTAACGAAAACTGTAAACAGTTCACATCTTTTGTAGTTCCTGACGGACAATTCGAATTCAACAAGGTACCTTTCGGTCTGAGTACCAGTCCTAGCGTGTTCCAGAGGTATGTGTGCTGTATTTTCCGAGAACTTATGCGTAAAGGCATTGTGATAATCTGCATGGACGACTTAATAATTCCACCTAAAGACGAAATTGAAGGGCTCGAAAAGTTAAAGAAAGTGTTTGAAGTAGCTTCCAAATATGGCTTAGAAATAAAATTTCCAAAATGTCAATTTCTGCAGAAGAGAGTAGAGTTTTTAGGCCACATCGTCGAAAACGGGACAATTCGTCCATCAACAGCAAAAACGTTAGCAGTAAACAAAAAAAATCCTACTACCGACAACGGTCAAACAAGTTCAAAGTTTCCTAGGCCTAACCGGCTATTTTCGCAAGTTCATTCCCCAGTATTCAAATATAGCAAAACCACTGAGTGACCTAACGAGAAAGGATACTCCATTTGTGTTTAACCAGCCGCAGTTTGAAGCATTCGAAAAGCTCAAGGAAATATTAACAGAAGATCCAGTGTTAAATATATTTCGACAAGGAAGAAAAACAGAATTACATACGGACTCAAGTCAACATGGATATGGAGCCATTTTACTGCAAGAAGGCGAAGATAGAAAACTGCGTCCTGTCCGTTACATATCTCAAAAAACTTCTCCAGCGGAAGAAAAGTATAGCAGCTATAAATTAGAAGTCCTCGCCACTGTCACAGCACTTAAGAAATTTCGCACCTACCTTTTAGGTAATCACTTCAAGATTGTGACAGACTGTTCCGCTTTCCAACAGACTTTGGATAAAAAGTCACTCGAATAGCCAGATGGGCACTTCTTTTAGAAGAATTTGACTACGAAATTATTCATCGACCAGGCAAAAGAATGCAACATGTAGATGCTCTAAGCAGAAACCCGGTAGCGGTAATATCAAACGAATCTATTACAGCAAGATTGAAAAGAGCCCAACAAGAGGATGGAAATGTCCAAAATTTCAAATCGACCATCAGATGCAGTGTTAATCAAGAATTTTTCGAAAGAAACGAAATCTTATATAAATATGAAAATGGTCGTGAATTAATAGTTATTCCAAGAGACATGCAAACCGAATTAATAAAATTAGCTCATGAAAAAGGACACTTTTCAGACCGAAGAACTAATCAAGAAAGAATTCTTTATTCCAAACCTAACCAAACGAGTACAAAATGTAATCTTGAACTATGTATCATATATATTAGCAAATAAGAAAAGTGGGAAGAAAGAAGGATTTTTAAACCCTATTCCTAAAGAAGATATACCACTAAGTACCTATCATGTCGATTTTATAGGTCCTATGCCATCCACGAACAAGAAATATCAACATATCCTAACAGTTGTTGATGCATTTACTAAATTTACTTGGCTGTACCCGGTCAAATCTACTTCCACTGAGGATGCACTTGACAAATTAAGACTATAATAGAAAACGTTTGGTAATCCAAAGAAAATAATCACTGATAGAGGATCAGCATTTACCTCTACAGCCTTTAGTGACTATTGTATCGACGAGAACATCCAACATCTACTAATAGCAACCGCAGTATCTCGAGGAAACAGCCAAGTAGAAAGAGTACATCGCACACTCATACCAGTTTTGACCAAATTGTCAATTGATGACCCTACAAAATGGTACAAGCATGTAGACAGACTACAGAGAATCCTTAACAGTACCTCAAACCGCAGTACCAACTGGACACCTTTTGAACTTTTAATTGGCACCATTATGAGGAATAAAGATCTTCGAATACGAGACTTACTGTTGGAAGAATTAATGGAAGAATTACAAGAACAGAGAAATCTACTTCGGCAAGACGCAAAAGCAAACATTTAGAATATACAGGCCCAAAATAAAAAGAACTATGATCGAAAGCGCAAGAAAGCTCCAGTATATCAGAAAGGGGATTTGGTAGCCATTCAACGAACTCAATTCGGGACTGGACTAAACCAAAGACCTAGATTTTTGGGACCATACAAAATTATAAAAGTTAAGCAGAGAGACAGGTACGACGTTCAGAAAATAGGCAACCATGAAGATCTTAATCTGACCACGTCGTCAGCTGATTTGATGAAATTTTACTCATCAGGTTGAATAAAACGAAATCAAGGTGATTGCTAATAACTGTATTTTATTCTGAATATATTCCATTTTTATGTATATTTTTTATATTCTTCTAACATAATTTTGCTTCAATGAATATATACATATGTTTTTTTTTTTTTTTTTTTTTTTTTCATTTTCCGCCCATTTCATTTTTCTTTTCTAGTGAACTTTTGTCTGAGTTATCAACAATTATGTAAACTGTGTTTTCCTTTAAATTGTGCATTTATAATTTAGACATTTTTTTCCAGTGATGTATTCAGCAAATTATTACTACTAGTGTAACTTACCTCTAAAGAATCAACGCATTTAAAGTGAATTTCTGAATTTGTTCTTTTTTTATATATAACAGTTTTACCGAGTGGAATTTAATGTCAGTTTTGAGTGCCAGTATGTAAACAACGAAGAGGTCATCGTTCTATCAGGACTGGCCGAGTTGTAGAGATTTAATTAGTGGCCATTACCATTCCATTGTTATACTGAACGCATCCAATTCAATTTAGTTTTATTGTATTGTAATAGATGGCACCATGGGTTCTACTAATCCAAAGTGCTAAGTCACATGACCATAAATTTTAATAAAAAAGCGAGCTGTTGGCATTCGCTCGAGAGAAGGAAAAAGAGAAAGTTCTTCGTGTCTGGTATCGATGTACGGTTAATAATCTTGCGCTACGGCGGCACATAGCTTTGCTGTTTGCAGACATCTTGTTAGGCTTCGCCCTTGGTGCCATCTAAATATTTTACTTCTAACTTTAATGTAAATAACCTTTCCTGTCCTAATTGTTAATGTCCTTTTAATTTTGTTTACTGTAAATAAATTATTTGTTTTTCTTTAAAAATTTCTTAATCAGTACCCTAGACACTGATCCAAATGGGATTGAATGGGCATTTTGTCCCATCCAGTCCTACGTTTATATTTGGTTATATTTCATTATATTATAAAGACTAATATGTGTTTTAAATTTATATATATTTCTATTAATAATATAGACGTATGTGTTTGTCCTCTACAGGGCAAATCGTTTGATTTAGAGCTACCAAATTTGACACATATAAATAATTTGTAGAGTGTGAATGTGCACCTTGGAACAGTTTTTTAGAAATTTTAATTAGAATTTCAGCTTATTAAAAATGGACAGATATTTTGGCGTCTTTACACGATAACTGCCGAAAATATCCTTGCATAAAGTTGATTTTTACAAAATTATAAAATTCATCTCTTTGATGAAAATTGCTTAAATTTTTACATTAAAAAAATTTTTTTTTTGCATAATTTTCTACAATGTATTCTATTGTTGCAAAGAAATTTAAACCATTTTCATTCTTTCATCAAGTATTTAATTACTCCATGTTCTACAATTGCTGATGTTAAGGAATAAAGATTCCATTAATTACTTCCGAACTTCACATAAATAATGAGAAAAAGAAATTATGTTTCCACAAAAGACAATACGTTCTTTCAAATTGATTACCTAGACACATGTGTTTTTAATGGCACCATGGTGTCATGCAGAGGCGGATTTTGACAAAATGTGGCCACAGGCTCTGAAATAAATATTTTGAGACCTCTTCTGGAAAACTATATTGATAACAGGAAAGTGATGGGAATTAAACTTATTTGAGCTTTTGATTTTATCTTAATGCCTGATTTCTAATATCGTTTTATAATTTGAAGGCAAGTCCTGTATATAATTTAACGTATCTACAGCTTTTATTTTTCTTCATTTGTACAGAGAATATGCGCTTTTTTATCGATATAATATATATGTGTGTGTGTGTGTATAACTTAATTTTATGAACAACATTTAATTTGAAGTAAGAGTCGTGGAGTTCCTAAGCGATTTTTTTGTGTGTTTATAATTTCAAATAAACAGCCCAATTTTTATATACTATTAAGATCCTTTGACCAAGCTCTGGTGAGTACGCTGTAGCATAGGAATAGGTAGGCAGAAAGTAGAAAAGAAAGGCTGAGAAAACATTTTGAACTTATATAGTTTTAGAAAAGAATTTGTCAGGTCTGAATCAACGCATTCCGTGAGAAAAATATGACCCTGCGCAGCTCATAAGTTGAAGATACAGGAAATATTTTTTTAGAAAATAAATTAATAACAAATTGTAACACACACACACACACACACACATGCTGTGGATTGACTGGGCTTCTTTGTCTTGAATATATATGTACATGATTAAATAGGTAAAAAAAATGATACAATATTTTGTTGCCCTTCATTTTTATTCTTTATTCTAAGCTCTTTTATTTAATAATGTAAAAGAATGAAGTGATAGTGACTTATTCGATCTTTTAATTCGGAGAGTCACAACAATGTTCATGCATTTAAATTTTATATTAAATGGGAATAAAATTTAAAAAATAATAATAAACATATGATTTTTTTTTCTTGAATTGAATTTTTAAAAAAGGAAGCTTATTCAATTTAATTAGCAGAAATGGTCTTTCCACAACTTTCCAGTAAAGATATCATCTCTCTCCCTCCATAAAATCGTGGACATACCTACAACACCACAAGTGCTCAGATTTTTATTTTCAGACATCCGCATATGAGTTTTGTGGTTCATAGTACGGTGAAGAAAACCAAATATATATTGAGAACGTCTTTCTTTTCAACCGATTGAAATCAAAATTTAATACAGAATGCAGTTTTAATATCGTGATCACATATCAGATTTCAATGATCTAAGTCGCTGTGTTTTTAAATTACCGTATGTATGCAAAAGTTCAAACCAACAAGCGATCAACTCTTTGACGGATTTAATTAAAAATTCGATAGGTATTTAACTTTAGAGTTAAATTTGTATACCGTTTTTCATTCTATAGCTATTTACTGACTATCATGCTCACTTATACTCGAACAGCCAGATAGACTTCATGTCAATGGATTTCATTCAAAATGTGATAGAAATCTACAAATTGATTGTAAAGACCATGCAATCAAATTTCAATTTGTCTAGATCAAGACATTTTTGAGCTATTGTGTTCACAGACTTACAGACAGAGATTATTTCCAAACTGTGCTTCATGGACTCGGGAGGCCTGAAATGTTGAGATTAGTCAAAATTTCAGGTTGAATTTTTCGACGATTACAATACTTTCTCTTTGTATACTTCGTTATATTGAAAAGTAAAAATAGCCTTAAGTTCATAAATCACTGCATTTTTTAATGGATTATAATTAATTTTATAATAAACAGATGACTATAGTGGGAATTTTTTATATTCTTTCTGAACTTCGTACTGAAATAAACATTGTTAGATTTCTAAAACCCGAATGGCATATTCTGTAATCTAGCATATTTTCTGATAAAGAAATATTAATTCCAAATAACAAATTAAATTAAATTAAATAGGGTAATAAAAGAAGTAAAAAAACAAAGTTAAATTTTACAAACATAAATACAGATATTGATAGGCATCAAAATGTCACTTTTCTTGCTTTTAATTGGGTAAAATTCTCTGTCATTTTTTGATATTATTTTCAATAAATAAGTCAAATAAATTTTTTTTACTTAACTATTTAATCACTATTTATAACTTACTGAATTTAGAATGCTTCCATTAATTTAGAAAAAAATGTAGTAATATTATTCTCGTTAATTTAAGTGATCTGAATTATTAAAATGGAATTACTCGCATACAGCCACGATGACACTTTTGAGGGGTAAAAATAAAAGGCCCCATCAGTGGCTACTCTGATTCAAGCAGAAAAGAAAAATCGCACTGATAGTATCAGAATTCGAAGATTGATGCAAATGATTGGTATTCAAAATTAATCCTTTTAATTGCACAAACAAAAGACCGATAGATATTCTTTTTATGTTTTTGGCTCAAAAGATACTAACCGCTTTTGGCAATTTTATCAAGATAAATGAAACAATATTTTAAAGCATCCTTGTACAATAAACAGAGAGCGTACTGACTGAGTAGTATGCATGTAAAGGGACGAAATTAATCTATATCTATCTATATCTATACTTATAATAAAGCTCAATGTGTGTTTGTGTGTGTTGGCGCTCTACAGGCCAGACCGTTTGACCTAACGCTACCAAATTTGGCACGTGTATACCTTGGAGGTCGGGAATATGCACCTGGGGGTTATTTTTTAGAATTTTTAATTAGAATTTTATTTATTTAAAAATTAAACGAAATTTTGGCGTGTTTCTGCTATAACTTCCGCAAATATTACCGCACAAAAAAGATTTTTACATCAAGTTAAAGATCAAAAATTTATCTTTTAAATGATACCAATGTTTTAACCTTAAAATTAAATTTCTATTTTTAATGAATTTTTAGATAAATATTTTAACTATATTTTTCAACAATTTTTTTCGTACAAAATAAAAATAAAATTTAAGCTGCACGAGCACGTTTCGCATTCATGGGAAAAGATTAGCTTTTTTCAAAGTGTTACCATCACATTGATTAAAGCTCCAATTAAAAATAAATTAAAATTTTTTCGAAATGAAATCTGCAAAGATATAATTTTCGGCACGTGTCTGTAGGAAATGAAACAAATAAGAAATATTATTTTTCCTAAAAAATAAATTCAAGAAAAATTATTTTATGATCTTTTACACTCTCTATATTATTAATCCAATAAATCAGTTTTATTTTAAGGCAAGTTTTGTTTAATATGAACGGGATATCCATTCAAATCAGGGCCACACAGCTATTTTGTAAACCTTTAGAAAGACACAGATCTGCTAAAATGGTCTAAATGGAAAATGATTATATTTTATGTAACTTGATTCAATAAATGCTCTAATAAATAACGAATTTTTGATTTTACATAAAGCTTCTGCTGTGGAAATCACGATTAACAAAATGTTCTTGAAACACTAATATTTTAAATAAAAAGAGTTAATTTCCAATCAACTAAATCAATCACTTAAACAGACTGATTTATGAAAATTTGAATATCACTATTCAATAAAAAAAGGATAATTTTAGATTTTCCATCGATCGTTTCAAAGAAAATACGCCAATCAGCGCGCAGGGTTCTCAAGATTAATTGGCCTAAGATTATGAAAATGTTGAGTTTTTTTACATGTTTAACATTCAAAACTTCATAAATCATTCTTAGTTGATCGTGGAAAATAGAAACATTCATTCATTTATTTAAAATTTGGTGTGTCGAGAATATTTCTCAGAATATGTTACCTTACTGCATTAAATTTAGACTTCATAATTTTTGGAATATATTTATAGGCCGGAACAAAATATTATTGTTGATTGCATTTCAATCTGTTTGAAAGTAAAACTAAAAACTGAATTTTATGCTGAATCTCAGAAATTTTTGTTGAATTATTCTTTGAGATATTACATAAATTATGAAAAATATTTTGTAGTTCACATAAGACTTCAATACCGAGCGATTCTGTTTGCAATACTCATATTCAATAATAATAATCATAAATAAATAACAATAAAGATGATAAATAAAATAAAACTCTTGGTTTTATTAAAAAATATCTTTATATTAATTGCAGTTTCATCATTTCCACTTTAAATTAAAGTTGAAGTTTTGCCGGAAATGACAACAAATTAGCAAAATATATATAGTAAATTAAACGAAACGATCTAAACAACAGTATAAGTTTGGTATGACTATCAAAATTTGAAGATTAAAAATGTTTTGTTTGAGAATCTATTAAGAGACCAGTTACTTAAAATATTTAATTGAAAATTGTAGTGAGCGGTAATACTGGCGAACCGGCTGGTCGCCAAAGGCGGCTAGTTGTCTAATAAAACTGACATCTCTGTGTCTACTCTGTGTTATAGTTTTATTTTGTGGTATGGGGGGGGGTTAGGTGGACAGGTGATCATTGATAACTTATCTAGAGATCATAAGCCTCCTGCGAAATTGAAATTGGCGAAATCTAACTGGCGGTTGAGATTGGGTGTATGGTCAATTATTTTCCTTATTATTTTAACCACAGATTGTTGATTTAATAATATCATTCTTTTTTTGTCACACAGCACACACAGGATACAAATGTTATATCCTTCATCTTCCAATAAACACAAATAAATAAAGAGTCAATCAGGTGGTGTGAAGTAATAAAAGGATTGTTTGCATTATAACTTATCAAAAATTAGATTTCATATTAAAAATATTATGCATAAACGTATTCCAAGAAATAGAACGTTATCAGCTAATAATTTATGTCTAATTCATAAAAAATAAATGGGTTATGTAGTAGTAAGTTGTTTTTAACCTTTACATTGGGATAAAGAATACATTTATCTTGTTTCTTTCTGTGTTGAAATTTGTGCTGTCACTTCAAAGAAAATTAATGGGTAGCCGAAGTTAATGTTTTTATAGATTTAAGGCATATCCTATCATGAATTTTTCTGATATTTAGCAGATTTTTTACACTAGTCAAAAGCAACCAACTCTTACCTACTCTTGATTTCTATGTATCATTTATTTTAATGCTGTGTTGATTGTTCTACTGACGTATACATTTTCTACTCCATTTATCGATAGTCAAAGATCTTGGATTATTGCAGCGATTCTAATTTAATCTTGCAGAGCATATTTATTGTCAGTTCTAAATGTCTCAAATGTTTATAAATATATCGGAATATAAATAATGCTGGAAGTAATTTAAAAATCAATTTAGAAAACTTAATTAGAATTTTTTTATCACAAAGCATTTATTTTCCCAGTAAAAACATAAGTAACCCAGTAAACATAAATATTACAAAATTAAACAAATGATGTACTGCAATAACTGTAACTTATTTAAATATAAGTTGAATAAAGCAAAAATATAGCATTTATATTTGCAATTGTAATTAGTGAAAGCTATAATAAATAAGAAAATTATAATATTTGTGCCCAGTACATATATTTACAAGAATAATTACATTATACCAAAGAAAAAAAATGTTTTTTTACATTTGCTATAACACAAATTTAGAAGAAGCTATAGTGTAACTATTTTTAAAAGACAATTTATGTCTTGTAATTTTATAACAAACATATTTTTCAGTTAATTTAATATTTTTGAAAGCTAAAATATTCATTAAAATTTTAAGCATCAATATAAACAATGGTATCAGATTTAAAAAAATTTCTATGAAGAAAATATTTATTGAAAATATAAATATACAATCTCGTAATAAGTAACAAGAAGCAACCCTTTCAAATATATGTAAAATATTCCATTTAACAGCAAAATATATAATGTGAGAATATATATATATATATATAAGCCTTTCTATCCCTTAATAAATTCTAGAAGCATTTCCAGTAACTTAGATACTAGCTCATTATACTTTTTTTCATTGCAGATGTTATCTATATACGGAAACAAGAAAAGCATTTTTTTTTAATAAGAAATTTTACATCCCAAGTAAAGGAAGTATACAAATAGATCAGTCGAAGCTTTTTCAAGAAAAGATTCTAAGCAAGTTTTTTAGCATTAAATTGATATTTCATATTTTCTGTGAAGTTATAAAGTTATTCATTTTTTTGTTAAGTCTTTGGGCAATGGATGATCAACCCTAACTTCAGAGCACTCTTGCTGTATTAATATTATTTATTCTAACACCACAGTTTTTTTTTTACTTTTGAGATTATCTATTATAGAACTTCTAGATATATATCTACAATTCATGAGCAACCTTTATTTAATGAAATATCATATAATAATAACTATAAAAATTTAAAAAGAAAAAAATTAAGATTTTGCTTTGAAAAATATATCTGATTATTAATTCCTAAATGTAGAAATTCCTTTATCTGGAATAACATGCTTCTAGAAAAATCCTAGAATGTTCCTTTTAATTTTTGTATTTTGAATTTTTAAATATATTTGGCAAGATTCTCAAGTTAATCAAATGGCATTATTTTATACGTACAAAGTACAAAACTAAACATTATTCTAATTTGTTAACAATTAATGTTACAGAAAAACTTTCAAAAGTAGCTGTCACTTAAAAAATAACTTTTTAGAAATAAAACATGTAACAAGAGTTTCTAACCTTATTTAGAAAAATAAAATTTTTTCAACCCATCTGTAAATAATTTCATAAATTTTTATCATTGTATGAATGAATGTTATAATCTGGAGAATAGCTTACTGTAGCGTGAAGAAACTCAGAAATGAAAGGAGGAATTCCTTCAAGAGATTCGCTGTTCTTATTAATTGTTAGAATTTTGCATGCATCCAATTGTTGGTTGGTAAAAATCAATTGATCTCTTCTCCAAGTGCCAAATAAGTTATTTGATGTTTTTGTTTTGCTTCAGCTGGAAAAAAGTTTTTATTACAAACATGTATAAAGATTTAAAAAAAAATAAAAAGTTTTACTGATCTTCCAAAGACATATGTAACCTACCAGTTAGAAAATATATAATAATAACAATATATTTTTAGACAATAACATTTATTCAATATAAAAGTCTGTGAACAACATTATGTGTGCATCTTTTTTATAAAATTAAAATTTTCTATATTTTTTCAGCCATCTAAATAAAACTACTCAGTATATCTCATAAAATAATCAAACATAAACCATATATTTATTCTATCTTAATTTTTAAAGCATAGCCAATTACTGAAGCATTATGCACTTTATTGGTCTAATTTATTTTTGCATTTCAAACTATAACATACATGTTAATGAATACATATAAATTACAAATGTCTTAATTTAATATTAAGTACAGATATGAAATACATAAATTAAACAGACCACTGATCTTATAAAATGATTAAATAAATACTGTAAATCATTAAAATAATGGCCCACTTAGTTCTTAAATTTAGAATTTGCAACTTATTTCAATCGTGCCAAGCTCATTTCGGGATCCTAGATAAAGAAGTCTTCATTTTTCATACCAATATTCAATTGTTCTTCGAAAAAGATTAATAGTACTATTTGTCAAATCACTTAGCTGAAAATCCTACTTCATCTGCAGAACTTCTTCGTAGTATTTGGCTGCTACCGCAGGTCCCATGCCATCAACAAAATAATCTTCAAAATTTTCTCCTAAGTCTTTAGCAGGAAGAAACCAGTAAGTTTTCAGCAGTCATAAGACTTTGTTTATGAAATAGAATAGTAGTGATAATTCTAGTTGATCCTTTCTGAAAAGATTCAAAGTTAAATTTTGGAACTGATACACTCCTATCAAATAAATGAAGATCTGATACAGATAGTGGATTTATAAATTAAATTCCTAAAATTATTTACCTGTAAAAATAATTGTTCAAATGAAGCATTTATTTAATATAAGGTCAGAATAAATATAAACTCTAGTTAATTTTCATTATGAAAGTCTGGCCTAAATAATTAATTTTAATCAAAATACTGAACTTATCAAGAATTTTATTTTATGCATTTTTTGAAAGAAAAATTTTTAAATACGCATAAATTTTTGGGATAAATATATGAACTAAAATTTCACACATGTCAGTAGCAGTAATTTGATTACACTGTCAAATTCTGGAAATTTATAATGAGATATACTTGAAAGATCATAAACAATGAAATTTGAAAAGATAATAAACAATGTCTCTATTTTTTAATACAGATAAAATAACTTAAACTAATTCAGTATAAATAACTTAACCAACTGAATTAATTGCAAATATGAATTTAATAAAGTTAATTTCGGAAAACTATAAATTTTTAATCATAAATTAATTTCAACTTATTCTTAGAAAATCATTTTTCTTTTCATTTATGTAGTATTTAGTTTTATTTTCACCATAAAAGAGGCAAGTATGTATGTATGTATCTTTCTTAAAATTTAAAGCAAAAATTAATTTTGAGACTCAACTTAGCAGCAAACAAATATTTTTCCTGAAGGGCATGATTTTCTACTGTTCCACTTAGTATTCGTTGAATTTCCAACTTCTTTCACCCATTTGTTGATATCATCCAAGGGTTTTAAGTTGCACCTAATGGAAACTATTTCATTGACTTCGACAATTTCATTTCCAAAATTCGAAGGCAAATTCGCGGCTGTTACGAATATGTTCAGACAATTCCATTTAGTCGGTGAAAAAATAGGCAATAAAAGAAGCATATATATAGCGAGAGAGATAGAAATGACATAAGCACAATGATAAATTCGTTCTTCAGATATTACGAAGTATAATCAGTACTAGCAATACGAACCAAAACTTTCGAAGTTTGTTTATAATGACGTCACATTCCTATGTCAGAGTGCGCCTGCGGTGCGAACCAATGAGATTGCCCGATTTTCTTGCACACATGAAATACGGTAGGGGAATGGGAATATGCCTAAGGGCGAATTCTTGCACAATGACTTAAATTCCAACAACCCTTCCTTTTATCCTCGATATAGTGTCACAAAGTATCCATACATGCAAATTACATAATGAAGTTTTCGATCGCAGCGCCAGAATTTTCCTTATCGGTGTTTTTTGGTACTAATTTTTTTTTCTTAATAAATCGAAACTGCATACCTTAATGTGTATGGTGACCAAATTTTGTTATATTTCGTCCAGTACATAACACGCTACAGGGCTCCGAACACCTCCTGTTATTTATTGATCACGATATATGTTTTATATCAAATTTTTTATTTTTTCTATAACCCGATGACTACATGGCATATTCTATATTATATCTTTGTAAAGTAAGGTTAAATAAAGATTTTTGAAAGAAAATAATAGAAATATTAAGGTATCCCACTATGTTCGGAAACCGTTTTTTTCCAGAAAATACACTCGTCCATAAATTAAGGATAATTCAGAGTCATGCAGAAATCGAATTCTAAAATACATAAATCACCCGTAAAATGACTAAACATATCTTCAAAATTTTATGCAAATTGCAGGAAGCCACCAGATGACACCGATATTATGTCACAATGTAATGCTTGATGTAATTGTTCGCAAGTGCTTTATAAGGCTTTTAGTGCAATAACCGCACAGTTATGACACAAAGGACGCATTTGGATGATTTTCTTACGTAGAATTATCGGCCGTCTAGAATGTGGGCGTACCCAACTGGAAATATCCGAGGAACATGGAATCGCCCAGAGTGTCATCTCCAGGCTTTGGCAACGATTCCATGATGATAATAATGTAAGTAGACGTTACAGCACAGGTCACCCCCGAGTTACAACGCCGAATGAGGACTGGTATTTGACAGTTATTGCCAAAAGAAATAGACGGTGCACAGCATCAGACCTGTCTTGTCAGCTCTCTTCAGCAACTGTTATGAGAGTTTCAAGGCAGACTGTGTACAGACGCTTAGGGCAGATTGGTATATATGTTCTTTGCCCTGTCAGATGTGTTCCACTTACTGCAACTCACTGTCGCCTGCGGTTAGCCTGGAGTAGCGAGCACGTACTGTGGACACCGCAACAGTGGGCTTGTGTTATGTTTTCCGACTAGTCCAGCTTTAGCTTGCAGTCTGATTCTCGCCGGACTTGCATATGGAGAGCGTCATGTACCCGTTACCGCCAAGCGAATATCATTGAACGACACCGTTACGGTGGTGCAGGATTGCTCGTTTGTGGAGGAATTATTCTGGGTTCCAGAAATGACCTGCATGTTCAAATTGGAACTATGACAGGTCAAATCTATCGGGACGTCATTCTGGAACAACATGTACGTTTGTTTCGGGACGCCATGGGCGGAGAATTCGTGTTTATGGATGACAACGCCCTCCCACACAATTTTTTTAGATTAGGTTTAGTTATATTAACGTCCCGTTTAAAACAACACTAGGGCTATTTTGGGACGGACCTCGTAATTTTGAACCACGGTCAGATGACGAGGACGACACCTGAGCTGGCACCCCCTCTCCACACCAGCGGGAGGACGTTTGGTCATGACGTATTTAACGTGCAACAGACCCCCTTACACGACGGTTCTTCGGTGGAATCGGGTCACGAACCTGAAACCCTCCGGTTCCGAAGCAGAGACTTTACCACCAGGCCACCGCGGCCCGTCCTCACAGTGTAAACATCGTAAACGAATGCTTTCGATCAGAGGATATCACCCGTATGGACTGGCCAGCAATCTCACCGGACTTGAATCCAGTAGAGCATGTGTGGGACATGCTTGGCCAACGAGTTGCGGCCCGTCAATCACCTCCTAAATTTCTACCGGAACTTTAGAGAGCATTGCTTGATGAGTGCCGTAATATTCCACAAGATCAGATCGATAATTTGATACTCAGCATGTCTAGGCGTTGTACGGACTGTATTTGCATCGTCTGGGAGACTTACTTTGTGTTACAGCTTCACGCCGATAGATAGAGTATCTGTCGAGTACAAGGTTTTTGTTAATTCTTTTTTGTATCTGAACGTAGTGCGTGTAAGAATGATTCTGTGATCTAGACGTGGCATCCAATTGTGAGTGGTGTCCTAATCTGTAACAGTCTACCTGAAGAGGCACAAAAAATGTGTCCGAAAATAAAATGGTGTTCACCAGAGGGAAATGGAAGAGAATTACATTAAGTGGTCCATCGACTGCGCAGTATTGAACCATCGAGAGTTTTGAGAAGAAGTCGGCAAGTGTTTCTGCTTTGCCGCGTGTGTTTACTTGATATTGTTCTCAGTGATTTCTGAATCGTTTAGAGTGATCTCCAATGTATATAAAGTGTAAATTCCTATGATTGAAATATCCGTTGATTGGATTATTGTGTCCGTTTTGGTTTCAAGGTAACTGTGAGTACACTTTTGTTTTCTGAATTTGTGTATTAGTTTCGTTTTTATGAGTTGCATATTTTCAGAGTTCTCTTTTCAAAATGCTTTCAAAACTTAAAAAGAGTGAATTAATTGAAGTTGCCAAGGAACTAGAAATTGATATTCCTACGGGTGCCAAAGTAATTACTATTAAAGATTTAATTGAAAAGAGCGAGATCTATAAAGATAATTATGAATTCGTAAAAACTGTGGTTGAGTCAATAATTGAAAAGAAAAAAGATTACAAGAAAAAAGGAAGCACAGAAACTAGAATTGGAAAAACTTAAACTTGCGCAATTAGAAAAACAACTTGAACTTGCGAATTTACAAAAAGATGCAACACAAAAGGTTAATGTGACAAATAGCGATTCCGCTTCAAATTTTAGTTTAGAAAGTTTGATAAAAAGTGTCAAAACTTTAACTATGCCAGTTCCTACACGAGCAGAGTCGTATAATTTATTTTTCCAATCGATTGAAAGAGCTTTCAAAACCAAAAATGTCCCAGAACAATTCAAGTCGGAGATCCTATTAAATATTTTAGGCGAAAAAGTTACCAATTTAATGATATATTTAAATGAGGATGAATTGTGTATGTATGACAAATTAAAGGAATTAATGTTAAAAGAATTTCAATTCACCCCACAAGAAGTATTAAATAATTTACGTAAAGCGAAAATACGTCCAAACAAAAGCTCTATCCAATTTGCATCGCGACTTAGTGCTGCAGCATTTGATTATTATTGTCAATTAAGAAAGGTAAATGATTTTAAGGGAGTTTGTGAACTCATGGTTTCCGAAAAAATATTTGACTCATTAGATCGTGAACTACATATTCATATTAGCGTGAAACAAGGAGAATCTTGGTATGTGCCACCAGACTTGGCCAGACATTGGGATATTTATGTATCGTCAAAATTCAAAAACGATAGTAATGTGTTTTCAAGGCCGCAAGTTGTAAACCATTCTCAAAAATATCGCAAAGAATACAGTCCACAAAAAGCATTTGTATCGGAAGTTAAAACTCCGAAATGTGTAATTTGTAAATCTAATGAAAATCATTCCCTGAATGTATGTCCTGTGTTCAAAAATATGCTTGTTAATGTGAGAATCGAGGTCGTTAAAAATAAGCAATTGTGTTTTAATTGTTTAAATCACCATAAAATTGCTAACTGCTATTCAAAATTCAACTGTTCCATTTGCAAAAAACGACATAACACTCTTTTGCACTTGGGGAATACTCAAAGCGAAACTGAAACTCGTTCCCAGAATGCTAACGCGGGTTTAAATCCAAGGTCAAATGTATTCATTCCGCGAATTGAAAATCCTAGTAATAATTCATCACAACTGACGAATGAGTCATCTACGAACAGTACGCATTCATTCACTGCTACAAACTTAAATGTAAACAAAATGGTTTTATTAAGTACTGCAAATGTGATGATTCAGAATAATGTAGGAATGTTTATGAGTGCACGTGCGTTACTGGATGTTGGTAGTATGAGTTATTTTATTTCAAAACGGTTAGCCGATAAACTGAATTTGAAAAAAGAGACTAAATCAATCATCTACTGTTATTAATTCGATCGTAAAAACGAAAATTTCGAACGTTAGCGGAAGCTTTGAAAAGGGAATTGAGTTATTGTTAGTACCGCATATAACAGATAGTATCCCCTCCAAACAATTTGACATTGATAAGCTAGAATTAGATAGTTTCAATTTAGCGGATGTGAGATTCAATGAACCTGGAGAGGTGGATATTTTATTAGGTGCCCAAATATTCTATGAACTTTTAAGATCGGGACAAATTAGGTTTCCGGGAACAGACATTCTTTTTCAAAATACTGTGTT
Organism: Argiope aurantia; assembly: GCA_026543865.1. Classification (NCBI taxonomy): domain Eukaryota; kingdom Metazoa; phylum Arthropoda; class Arachnida; order Araneae; family Araneidae; genus Argiope; species Argiope aurantia. Next base: position 16,074 of record JAPMOR010120481.1, on the reverse strand, counting down.
TGGGTTTGTTGCTACCGGAAGGGTTCCAATCGAAAACGAAACTACTGTACATTGTGGGTTAGTAATAGAAGATTTGGATGCAAATTTAAGGAAATTTTGGGAAATTGAAGATGTTGAGGGGGATAAATTACAAAATGATCAGAGTTTAATATGTGAAGATTATTTCATGAAAACACATTTCAGAAATGACGATGGAAGCTATGTTGTTAAAATGCCGTTTAAAATAGAACCTCCGTGTTTAGGCGAGTCAAAAAGCATTGCTACTAAAAAATTTAAATCACTTTGGCAACGTTTGAAGAGAGAACCAGAGTATAGGCAACTATACAGCGAATTTTTAACTGAGTATGAGAATTTGGGGCATATGCAGGCAACTTGCGAAATTCTAAGGTACATTATGCCTCATCATGGCGTTTTTAGGCCAGAAAGTAGTACTACAAAATTACGCGTTGTTTTTAACGCATCAGAGGCAACGTCATCTGGACAATCGCTTAATGATAATTTGTATTCAGGATCTGTTGTCCAAGATGATTTATTTGCTATTTTGTTGAGGTTTCGAAAACATTCTGTAGTTTTCACAGCCGATATAAAAAAGATGTATCGTCAAATTTAGATACATCCCGATCAGTGTGATTTACAATGTATTTTATGGAAGGATTTAGAGGAAGAGAACTTACATGTATATAAGTTGCCCACTGTTACCTACGGAACCAAAAGCGCTCCTTACTTGGCGACCAGAGTGCTAAAACAAATATGCTGTGATGAGCAGGACAATTATCCTTTAGCCGCTGCTTCTGGCAAGGATTTTTAAGTCGACGATATACTCAGTGGTACCGAGGATTTATCTTCTGCCATTGAACTACAAGACCAGTTAATGCATTTGTTAAAATCAGCTGGTATGGAGCTTCACAAGTGGAGCTCAAATAATCCTGTTTTGTTACAAAAAGTTCCAACGAAAGAAAAGAATACTTCGATAACCCTAACTCAGCAACTTTAAAAACTTTTCGATTACAATTCAATCCTGAAAAGGATACATTTAGTTTTAGTGTTCAAAAAATTGTGAGACCTGCAACAAAAAGAACAATGCTATCGGACATATCCAGATTGTTTGATCCTTTAGGTCTCTTAGGACCTTTGATAATCACAGCGAAGATGTTCTTGCAGAAGCTGTGGATTTTGAGAATTGATTGGGACGATGAAGTTCCCTTACACTTAAATAGAGAGTGGGAAAAATTTAGTTCTGAACTGAGTCAATTAAAAAATTTAAACATAGATCGTCGTGTGTTATGCTCTGAAGCTCTGAAAGTAGACCTGATAGGCTTCGGAGATGCTTCGAAAAAGGCATACGGTTGTGCCGTCTACACCAGGTCTTTGTCAAGGTCTGGTGAGATAAAGGTGTCACTCTTATGCAGTAAATCTCTAGTGGCTCCCATAAAAGAAATTAGTATTTCACGTTTGGAGCTTGTGCAGCGGATCTGCTTTCCAAGCTTACCGTTAAGATTCTGTCATCCTTGCAACTAGACATTCATGGAGTACATTTGTACTCAGACTCCACTGTGGTGCTTGCTTGGATCAAAACTCCACCTACATCGTTGAAAACTTTTGTTGCTAATCGAGTCACTAGGATTCAAGAGTATACTAAGGACTTCCAGTGACATTATGTAAATACTACTGAGAATCCTGCGGAATTGGTATCACGAGGAGTTTTTCCTTCAAAGATCCAACAGTTGGACATTTGGTGGAATGGACCGTCTTTTCTTTCATCTGGTAGCTGGCCAAACTTCAATGACGATCCTGGTATCTCAGATGGTGAATATCTTCTTAAGGTGAAAGGAACTGCAAAGAACTCGGAACTGAATAATGATCCTATGATTAATCTTTCCATTTGTAATAATCCTAGTTTTTTAGAGTGTCTATTAGATATAAGTAATAATTATAGTAAAATTGTTCGTGTTTTAATTATGTTTTCAGGTTTGTCAAGAACCTAAAAGGAGCAATGAAGACAACAGGTCCACTGAATGCTGAGGAATTGAACTATGCAGAGACATTTTTAATTAAAAATGTCCAAATCCAAGAGTTTACTAAAGACGTCAGTAGTCTCCAAAAACACCACTGTGTGCCTCCTGGTAGTAAATTAAAAACTTTGAATCCTTTCTTGGATTCTAAAGGATTGTTAAGAGTAGGTGGACGGTTGGGTAATAGTAATTTTAGTTTTAATAAAAAGCATCAGATAATTTTGCCAAAAGGGCATATATTAACTCTAATTATAATAGAACATTTTCATAATAAATATTTACATGTTGGTACCTCTTCTTTGCTCTATATTGTTAGAGAAAAAATTTTGGCCTCTAAATGGACGCAATAGCTGCAGAAAAATCGTTCATCAATGTATCATTTGTTTCAAAGACCAACCAATTGCGCCTACTCAAATCATGGGCAATTTCCCCAAGGAAAGAGTGTCTCCAAATTTAGCTTTTAATTGTGCTGGTGCCGATTTCTGTGGGCCGTTTTATATTAAGAATAAGGCTCAGCGTAAAGGTACTTTACAGAAAATTTATATTTGTATTTTTGTATGTTTTTGTTTTAAAGCTGTTCATATAGAAATTGTTTCAGATTTGACTTCTGATTCCTTTATAGCGACTTTAAAACGATTCATGGCTCGAAGAGGTAAATGTGAGAAACTGTTTTCAGATAATGCTAAGAATTTTGTAGGAGCTAATAGAGAAATGAAAAAACTTTATGAAATGGTTAGACAACCAGATGAAAAGCTGACAGGCTATTTAACTGCAGAAGGCATTGAGTGGAAATTTATTCCACCAAGATCCCCATACTTTGACGGTCTTTGGGAGGCAGCTATAAAGTCATTTAAATACCATCTAAAAAGAGTTGTTAAGGGAATAAACTTAACTTATGAATTCTTAACGATAATTGTGCAAATTGAGGGAATTTTGAATTCTCGATCACTTTGTCCCTTGTCAGTTAACGAGGATGATTTTGAGGTTCTTACTCCTGCACATGTCTTAGTCAATAGGTCTTTAACCTCTTTAAATGAGCCTGATTTGACAAATTTAAAAGAAAGTCATGTCAAGAGATGGCAAAAGGTAACTAGACTTGTACAATATATGTGGAAATTTTGGCATCGTAATTATTTAAGTCAATTACAACAGAGATCTAAATGGATGTTTGACAAAAATAATGTAAAATTGGGAGATTTAGTGTTATTAATCGAAGACAATTTGCCTTGTTATAAATGGGCTATGGGTAGGATAGTTAAAATTTATTATGGTGATGATAAGAAAATTCGTTTTGTTAAGATTAAAACGCTGTCTAGTACTTGTAAAAGAGCCATTTCTAAAATTTGTGTATTGCCTCTGGAACATAATTAGTTTGTAATATTTAATTTTGTAATTTGTAAGTTTTGATTTGTTATTTCTTAGAGATATTTATTATTATGTTTCTTGTGTGTTCTTTACTAGATTTGTGTAAAAGTTGTAATATTTGTGTATGTTATTGAGCATTGTAATCTTTTGAAACCCTGGGGTTTCAAGGTGGGGAGAATGTTACAGCTTCACGCCGACAGATGGCGTATCTGTCGAGTACAAAGTTTTTGTTAATTCTTTTTTGTATCTGAACGTAGTGTGTGTAAGAATGATTATGTGATCTAGACGTGGCGTCCAATTGTGAGTGGTGTCCTAATCTGCAACAGTTTACCTGAAGAGGCACAAAAAATGTGTCCGAAAATAAAATGGTGTTCACCAGAAGGAAATGAGTATTATTGGAAGAGAATTACACTATGCATTAACCATCATACCAACCATGTAATATTGGTTTTTGTAAATAATTTTTTTTTTCTGTAATTTGCTCCAGGGAGCAAAAAATCGCAATTTTTATTAATGATATCAAACATATAGCATCTTTTTTGCTCTTTACCTTTTGTTTAATAAATAGGTTATACAAATAAATCACATTTGTTTTGCTTCTGACTCTTTCTTTTCCTGAATTTACATTATCCTTAATTTAAGGTCATGAGTGTATATTTGAATTATATATATATTTTAAATTTTGGAGGTAATTCCTATTGAAATTGAATAATTCGCACAAAAAGAGTATTCATTAAATATATTTTAAAAAAAATTGAGAATATTTTTTAAAACTATATTTGACCTTTTTATCAAAAACAAACAATAAGAATGATCTGCACTTTTGTATTCATAATCATATGTGAATTTGCAGGGTGCTGTTGCAGAAGTTTTAGAATATCGTGAACCATTTCTAAATTATAAGAGTTTCAATGCGAAATCTGAGTTTTTTTCAAATTTTTCACCTGTTTGGTAAATATAAAAACCACACAGTTTAGCAATAGATCATAATTTTGCATATATTCTGCTACAGGACCTAGGTAATGTTACAAACAACAAATTTTATGCATATACATTAAATAGTAATTTAGTTACTGTTTTTAAATTTGGAATTTAGTTAAAAAATTTAATTCTTAAAAAATCATTTCTGAAGTTTGAATCATTCTGTATGAAATATTTCGTAATTCTTCACGTTGATGAGTCTTGATGCATATAGGTGTCTCATATACAAAATTTCAAAACCAATGCAAACAATATCTAATTAATTGATTCGTGTAATCATCTTTTTATTTCAGAAGAAGTTTGCCTGAGCCCCGGCCAAAATACATTAACATTTCTAAAATTCGTTAAGGAATTTGAAATCTAATTTTCCAAAATTCATTAAAAAATTTCAAATTTGTCAAAATGATTTGCCTGATTGCTCTAGGGTTAATATATCTTATGTTTTTGTAACTAATTTAAATTGTATGCGCATTTTGTATAGATTCAAATGCTATAAATGAACTATCTTATTTAGCAAGAGCTGTGCTATTTGTGTTATCTCTATTACAACGAACTAAAGTAATATTCTCAGCTAAATTATTAATTAATCAATTGATTTAATTGAATTTTGATTCCATAATTGTGGCTTCATTCGACAGTAAATTAAAAAAAATGAATAGCTAAAATCTATGATAATAATAAATGAGTTACACATTAGATTTAACAGTTGAAAAAATAAATTTTAAAAATTCAATTTTTTAATAATACATTTCATTACATTATTAAAAAATCATATTTAAAAAATATTTGTATTAAATTATTCAGTTTCTTATATCTTACCAGTTTTATATGGAATTTTGAATCACCCTGTATTAAAATACTTCATAATTCTATGCGTTGATGAGTCTTGTCGAATATAGGTATCTCATATACAAAATTTAAAAAACCAGTGCAGTCAATATCTAATTAATTGACTCATATAATCATTTTTTTATTTCAGAGCTCCGGCCAAAATTCATTAAGAAATATGAAATCTAATTTTCGAAAATTCGTTAAGAAATCTCAAATTTGTTATAATGATTTGTCTGATTACTCTAGGGTTGCAACTGATGTTTTTGCGACTAATTTAATTTCGCGACGAATTCTGTATAGATTCAAATGCTATAAATGAAATATCTTATTCAACAAAAACCTTTTTAAGTATACTGATGAAATTCTTAAAAAATATTTTCGTATAATTTTCCATAGAAGATGAAAAATTAAAACATCCGTTTCTATATAGCATTTTATAGCAACTTGGTGCAAATATTATCAGAGGTCATAATCTATACTTATAAATAAAGCTCAATGTGTGTGTTGGCGCTCTATAGCTACCAAATTTGATACATGTATACCTTAGAGGTCGGGAATGTGCACCTGGGGTCCCTTTTTTTGAATTTTTAATTAGAATTTTAATTATTAATTAAAAACTAACTTTACCGCCAAAAAAATCGTCCATTTTCCCCAACGCCAAATGAGTAAGACTTCAGTTTTTTTTCCCCCCAACAGTAATGAGGCTAGGGTTAACATTTCTCGGTCGATTATTTCAAACGATTCTGTTTATTTTCTTAATGTTTTATGCATTTAAAATTAAGCATTGTTAATTAATGCATATTTCAGATTCATTCTGAAGTACTTTTGAATTAAAATAACACAGAATAAAGGAAATTAAAAATTTCTAATCTGCATAGCGTTACCCCAACTGGCGTAGAAAAATTCACGCATGCGCATTGTGTTCTGATTGTTGACATGACAACCATTATCAACGGATGATTTAAATTAATTTTAGGTTAGTTGCATACTTTTGTAATTAAATTGTATTTATGTTAGTTATATATTTTTTGTATATGTTTATAGATTTAAGTACATCGTTTTTCAAGTAGTTTTTTAAACCTGTTTTCGACCGATTATTTTAAACGATTCATTTTATTTTCTTAGTGTTTGATGCATTAAAAATTAAACATTGTTAATGAATCGATCTGTTCATGATGAATATGAGAAAATTTTGTTGTCAAATTCTTGAAATATTACATAAATTAAGCAAGATATTCTTTAGTGCCCATAAAGTTTAAACGCTCACTGACTCTTATCAGTAATCATATTATAAAAAAAATGCTTTGTTTCAGTAAAAATTTTTATTATATTAATTGCAGATTAATTCTTTCCACTTTAATTTAAAGCATAAATTCTACGAGAGGTAACAGAAAATTAGAGATATATATATTACGCTATGACTGAAGGCCTTTATAATATTATGAGTGAATTATATGACTATCAAATTCTGAAGTTTTAATATATTTTGATGAAGAATCTATTAAAGTTGAAATTGCGTAAAATATTTAATTATTAAAATTTAAACGAACATTAAGATTGGCGAACCGGCTGATCGCCAAAGGCGGCTAGTGATAAATAAAACATGGTATTATCAAAATTAATGTAACGAAGAAACAGTTCAAAGAATTTTCATATAATCATTTTTGCTGCATTTTGTTAAAATTTACGAACGATTTTCATCAGAATACAATACCAAGAGAAAAATAAACACCTGGTAATTTAATAATTATTGCGGAAATTTTAACTCAATTCTTTTAAAATACTTATTTTTGTACGAATTTCTACTCTTGTTTCTGTTATTATTAAATTTTTTCTAGGAATTACAGTTCGTATTACTTGCTGTGCATCCCTCACTTCTGAAGCAATTAATAACGGTAGAGGGGGTAACAGAACGAATAAAAAGAATACACAAATCGCTAAAACTAACAGAAATTGAAAAGAAATATATATAAATATATATTGAAAGGCGGGAAATAAAATCATTTCAGGACTGACTATAGTGGAATAAAGTGACTGACCATTCGGTCGAGTGCGGTAAGATCTCTATTTAAAATCTAAAATATTTTTTTTAAAAAAGATAAGCCTGCTTTTATGATTGTTGAGTAAATTATATTTATTAGTAAATCATAGTCATTAAAGTAATGTACACCATGTATAGCTTTTAAACAATCGCATCGTTCTATTAAATAAAAATTCCGTTTTTTTTAAATATTTGTATGGCATAATTGTAATTGTAAACTGATGACTGAAATATTTCATTTGTGTTCTAATTTTCTGCAATTAAATGGGATTACTTCTTTGGTTAACGGTTTTAGTTTACATGCTGGTATTGATAAAAAGTGAACGTAGTCAGGCAAGGGCTAAAAATTTATATTTCATTTTCGAAAACGTTATTATGTAGACATAATTTTAGTTAAAATATATCTTAAATTCAGTATTGTTCCATTTTTTGGGGGTGGGTGGAGATAAAGCAAAGTTCTATCATAAACATGTTTAGCGTTACATATGAAACGTAAGTTCAATTTTGTTGAAATGTTTTTGGAATTGTAAACTATGAATTGAATATTGTCAATTTCAATAATTGAGTATTGACATTGTTCCTATGGTTATTTTGAAACTGTGCGTGTTGGTTCTTACCCTTGTCTGGTGTCAATAACACATAACATAAACAAATGTATAAATGATCTTTCGTTTTCGACAATGCTTTAAGAATGTTTTTATATACTTTCTGTTAAACGTATTTAGTGAATTCAATATTCTGCTACTTTTTCAGTAACTTCGAATTATTTAATATCTTTAAAGATGTACATTATTTATTATTTTATCTGTATTGTTTTGCTTATATTTTTATATTATTGGTTTGGATGACTTTTGGAATTGTCAAATAATACCTGATATTTACATAATTGTTGTTTTGTTTAAATAACTAATTTTCTGAGATTGAGTCTTTAATATTCAGAAAATTAACTGAAATGGTTTTAATGCAATGGCGGAATTTACTGCTGCATGCTATATACATTATAAGGACTCTTTTTTAATGACTGCTCAATTTCGTAATAAATTTTAACCCATTTTTAATTTGATTAACATGTTAAATATTTATTATTTTAGCTTAATTTTTTATTTTAATTATATTGTGGAAATATAAATGTTTTTATTTATTCATTTTTTAATATGCATATTATCTCAGAAAAAAATTACTAAAGTAGCAAAATTCTTAAAAAAAATTAACCAATAAATTATTGATTTACTTAATTACATTAAAAAACTTCATTTTTATGATAGATTATAAAGTATTAATAAACTTTAATCAAATGCAAAATAGACAAATATTATTAGACAGGATCTTTCAAGCGGAATATAATACGACCAGTTCAATAAGAGAATTGGAATTATTTAAACATTTCTTTATTTGACAGCTAAGCTTCTGACATTTTTAATCCATCACTTACTTTTCATTAATTGAGGATTGTACTTAGTTTTCTAAAAATCAAGTGAAATTGTTTCACATAGTTTAGACATTTTTCAGTCCATGCTCACATTTCAACAAATTTTTAACTTAATCAACATTTGTTATTTTAGCTTAATTTCTACTATTTTAATCACATTATTTAAATGCATGTTTTCATTTATTCATTTTTTTAAAAATCATATAATGAAAAAAATCCCAGAATTAAATTGAAAAATTAATTAAATTTATTAGTTAATGATTTACTTATTTATAATTAAAACAATTATTTATTATAAGATTATAATAAAATAATAAACTTCAACCAAATATTATTATATAGGATCAGTGAAATTTGGCATGACTAGTTAAATGATTAATTAATATTCTCATAAATGACAACAAACAACTAATAATTTATTCACTAAATTATTTAATAATGGTTTTAATAATTCAATGCAATTCACATTGAAATCCTAACAATTTGTGATTCAAAGAATTTGAAATTTTTACAAATTTATTTACCATTTGACAATTAGGCTAATGAAATTTTTTAATCGTTTCGTCTGCGCACCTCCCCTCCCCCCAAAAAACGATACTATGATGTTGATGAGAAATTTAGTATATTTTGGATAAGGTCCAAAAAGCATTCTTTTACTTTCAACAGCATAGGTATGTTTAACGGGATTTAAGTATTTTATGAATTCTGTATTTTGCCACAATCAGAACCATGTAGAGCTTTTAAACAGCAATGTAGTGCAAATTAATGCCGATTTCATTCCCCTTTCGATAAATTTTGAAATTTTAAGCAATTAATATTTCAACACTTTTCACGTTCTTTTTATTTTTTGCGATAAAATGAGAAGTGAAATATTCAGAATCTCCGTTTTTTGCAAACTTTTTTAAAACTTGATTTGTTTATGGCAGTAAGGCTGTTCCATCGTCGACGACAGACGCAGCTTTTTGTGAGGTGCAGTACATAAGATGATCATAATAGGATCTATTTTACATCCATATTAACTGTATTCCTTATTATTTGCAGCGGCATGGTCAACGGGAGGGGTTTATACTTTGTTTTTCCTTTTTTTCGACGGGTTGCAAATCAATGTATATACCATTCTTGTTTCTAAATTTATTTGAATATAATTTTTTTTTAATCCAGAATTTTTTTAAATATAAAGCGAAAAGATATTAATTTGAATGTATTTCTTTTCGGCACTTGTTTATTTTTTTATACGACCGGCATATTCCCATTCCCTACCCTATTTCATGTATGGAAGAAAATCTAGCAATATCATTGGTTCGCTCCTCTGATGAGGTCGTTCTTGCGCTAGGTTCAATTTTCGGCACAACTTGGAATTGATGTGCCTTATAACTAGATCGCATAAACCAGAGGCGGCGGCAGAGATTTGCCGACGGGGGGACAAGACAAAGCCGACAGGGGGCAAAGCCCAGTATCTCTAATTAGGCTTCGAAATAACTCATAATAATTAATTTTACAATGTGAATTCAAAGAAATTCAAGTATTATTTAGCTTTTTTTCTATTCAGATGCTGATCCTTTCTGTCAGTGTTAAAACTTAATTTGTGAAAAATTGCTCTCACTTTCTTTTACTGAGCATCAAAATATTATCAATATTTGAGTCTATTTCTTTATGAGACTGTTGAGATTTAATTTCTCTGATATCTGATTTTTAAAAAAAATATGGTTATATTGCATTTAAAATTGAAGTATACAGACAGAAACACATATTACGTAAGAATGGCGTGTCACGCTAAATGAAGAAATGCATTTTCTTATTATTTTATATCAGAAGCTATATAAAATGAATGCTGAAACAAAAAGTGTTATAAAAAATTTTTCTTAGAAATTCGGAATAATAAAAAATATCCGACGATTTCACTAAAATCCGATTTTTCAGCGTAGTCCCCCCTAAAATATTTGTTAAATAAAGACTGCAGCAACGAGCAGGAATTCAGATGTGTTACGAATCCGAGGAAAATAAGTGCGCATACTCTACAAAAATTTATTATAATTCGGATACGAACAATATAGAATGCGTAAAAGATACAATGATGTTATTTCTTAAAAAGGCTGGGAAAAATATTTTGTAAATATATGTACAAATTTACTATTTTATGTGAGATATGAAAAATGAAATACTTAAACATTAGACCCCCCCCCCCATGTATTTATTTTTCATTATATATTTAGGCATTAAAAACCAGTGCATTTTATTAAGAAACAATATATTCATATTCATCTTGAATATGAATTCCTCTATCTTCATTTTTAGGCCTCTATCGTTTTTTTTTTTAATTCGAAGTTATTACAAGCTAATATTCCTCCCCAAAAGTGAATTTTATCACCTCAGTTGCATACATTGGTTTTTCTTAACCTTTTCGTGAACAATGTCGAGTCTGACTCGCGTATCGAGTAACTAAATTTTAATTCTTTCAATTAAGTGAAAATATTAAGTAATTTAAAAAGAAAAATTTACCTGAAAACGCATCATTACCTCAATATTATATTAGGAATTAAAATTATTTTATATATTTTATAGTATTTACCCTTATATTATTTTAGGAATTAAAATGAAAATAATTGACCCAAATAAGAGCTGCCATTTAATCAGGAAGTTAAGCAAATTTGTATGTCAAGGAATTAGTGTGTTATATACAGGGTGTTTCAGCGAACCGTTTCAGAACTTCTAAGAGGGGTAGAGTACATCCTGACAACTCGAAATCATAGAGCAATGTGGGGTCGGAAATGCTTTCCTGAAGCGGCGTTGTGCACAGAAGCACCATAAAGAAAAGAGACCGTAAATGAGAAATTGTTTTAATAATACATGAAAAGAAGCAAAAGGTACATGGATTAAAGTAAGTGTTCGAAGTTTCTTCCACGGGCTACAATGCACGCCTCACATCTCCGACGCATGGACATCCGAACATTCTGGAATACTCCAGGCATATCTCGAATCTCTCCAGCAGCTACTGCGATTCTTGCAACGGGCTCTTCAGCAGTGTCAACAGGGGTGTCATAAACTAGCGATTTCATATGACCTCAGAAATAAAAATCAAGACATGATAAGTCGTGTGACCAAGCAGGCCAACGCACGGGACCCCCACGTCCGATCCACCGTTGACCAAATGTGACATCCAGGTAGTTACGAACATCTCCGCTATAATGGGCAGGGGCTGCATCGTGTTGGAACCACACTGTTTGTTGCCTCGATGCAGAAATCGGTTCATCTCTCAAAAGTTGTGGCAATACTTGCTGCAGAAAGAGCAAGTACGTAGGTTCGGTTAGACGACCCGGTAACAGGTAAGGTCCGATGAGGTGATTCTCCCACAATACCGGCCCATACATTGACCGTAAATCGATTCTGTGCTGCATGACGTCGTATTGCATACGGGTTCTCGACCGCCCAGATATGGTCGTTATGCGTGTTGAAAATTCCTTCCCTTGTGAAGGATGCCTCATCGGAAAACAGCACTTCAGCAGGAAAAAGGGGATTTGTAGCACATTTTCCCAGGTGCCATTGTGCGAAAGCAATACGAGGTACATAATCCTCCGGTTTCTGTGTCTGGACGCGCTGCACGTGAAACGGATGCATGTCTTCAGCTCGGAGAATCCTCCAGACGCTGCAATGGGAAACCCCGACTGCGTTTGCTACGCTTCGTGTACTCGTTCTTGGATTCCCCTGTACATGCTGCAGCACATTCTGTTCGGCTTCTGCAGTCCGTGTTGTTCTTACCCTGTCGCTGTGAGCTCTTTCTAATGAACCTGCCTCAGCTAACCTCTGGTGCAGTCTTGCAAAGAAATTATGACTGGGAATACGCCTCGTCGGATATCGTTCCGCGTACAAACGCTGTGCGGCTGGCCCACTACAATTTGCACCCCCGGCATATCGGCTAACTCTGCGATCGTGTAATCATCCATCCTACTAACTTGGCGTTCTTTTGCGAAATGAAGATTCCCTGCACGAAAGCTCGGACTTTTCGCACCACGCCATCTACCGCGTCAGGAAAGCATTTCTGACAACCCATGGGTATATGATTTTGGTTCGTCAGGATGTACCCTACCCCTCTTAGAAGTTCTGAAACGGTTCACTGAAACACCCTGTATAAATATTCTATGAATAACTTTTTTAATCGTCCTTTTATCAAGACATCTTTATTAAAAGTCTATTAAAAATTTAGAAGCATCTGAAATTATATAGTCTTTTTGGAGATTAATAATTGAATGAAAAAAATATAAACAATACGTTCCCCGACTACATAGTCATAATATTGAATGCAGAGTCTAAAGAATTTAGGTAGTAATTTATTTAATTAATTTATTGCTTACTTGGATAAACTCTTAGTGTAGCTAAAAAGCTACTATATCATAAATATTTTTTGTCGCTAGTTGTAGTTGGTAATATTTCTTTCGTGTAATAATCGTATCCTGATAAATTGGACTGCACTAGAAAAAAGATATTATACTATTACAATCAAATGAATAAGATGACGATAAATTTTAGAACTTTAATTTGAATGATGAATTATTCAAAACAATTCTATCGCCCTATTCATGAATAATATAAAAGATTTATTTTCTGTAATAATTCCACTGGCAGATAATCGAAGTGCTCGATGCAAACAATTTTTTTCTCCATAATCTATGATAAAATCTTAGCCGACGGACAAAGATTAGTTCGGGAAAATGTGGTGTCTTATTCATTTGCCAGCTTATTGATTATTCTATTAAATATAGTAAAAATTATATGCTGAATGAACATTATAACATTTAAATCAAATGATTGAGAATTTGGACGCAACGTCATCGATCGCATTGAATTCTTAGTCGACCGACCTTTTTTGGCAAAATGCGACATATCTTATGTCTTATTCACATGTCACCTTGTCGGTTATATTGCCATAAATAGTGCAATTTAAAAGCTTGATGAACGACATTTGAATCAAATGTCTGAAAATCTGTGGATATAGTCTTTGACACTCACCGCATTGGACTCCGAACACACAATCGGACTCCGAACTCGTGGGCGTAGTCCAACCATCTCCTGCAATTCGTTTCTTCTCTCCTCCTAAAAAAAATCTCCGCGCTATATTTCGGCGACAATCTCCGCCTTTTAATTTACATTGGTCATTTGAAATGTCTTTCGGCCAATCGGGGTTCATTAATATGCTCTCTCAGCGGCGGCAGTGGGTCGTGGGAAGGTCCTTTCACAAAGAGAAACATCTAGCATCCAGATGTTTGGACACCCCTTTCTCTTTGAAGGTACTATCAATACCTCTTGGACGAGGAATTCCACATGTGGTCTTTCATTGCAGGCGCTAATGAACAGATGTGAGACCATCCAGGTGAAAAGATCCACCATCTGGCTATCTCGAGGAGTTTAGTAAGTAACAGCGACGACACAGCTGGTTATAAATGTCTTATCAGCACTGGGAAACGGGGAATGTTACAACTCCCCTACCCTTGCAGAAAGGATTTTTTCTTGGTTTTAACGAGAAAAAATTCCTGATTATCTCCAATAAACTTGTTCATACTACTGACAGAGGCCTAATTACAACATTTAAAATTTAATCTTCCTGAATACAATATATGAACTAAAAGAATAATAACATATTTATACACTTTTTACGGTATGGCAGCTCTCTGCGTTACCTGCTAAATCAAATATCATTTCTTTTTCAAATAGATTTTTTTTTCAAAATTCAAGAAAACGAAACCAAAAAATTCTAATTAATTTGCAATTTCAGTTCGAATTTCACTGCGGCTAAGAGCGTCAGCATTTAAATGTTTTTTTCCTGCCTTGTGTCGCACTTTATATTGGAAAGAATGTAATTCCAAAGACCATCGCATTAACCACGCATTTGATCCGGAATTTGAATTCAACCAGACCAAAGGATAATGGTCCATATCAATCACAAATTTCTGTCCATCTAAATAGTATTTTAATTTTTTTATCGCGTAAATAATGGCCCACACTCTCTTTCCGTTGTACTGTATTTGCTCTCAGCATTCGAAATTTTTTTTACTTAAATACAGAATGGGAGGTTCTTCTCCCTTTGAGTCACGCTGTGACATCACGATCCCTATTCCGATATCCGAAGCATCCGTCTGGAGGATAAATTCCTTTTTATAGTCAGGAGCGTACAATATTGGGTTTTTGGTCAATCTGCGCTTTAACTCTTCAAAAGCCTGATTACATTCTTCTGTCCAAATAATTTTTTCTCTCTTAATATTCCCTTTTAAAACATTTGTTAAGGGGGCTGCAATTACTGAAAAATCCTTTACGTAGTGAGCGTAATATTCCGCTAAGCCCAGAAATGCTCTAATTTGCGTTTTTGTAGTGGGTGTAGGAAAATCTAAGACGGGTGTTCGTACTCCCCCTCCTACGATATGTCTCAAATATTTTGTATGATTTTGGGCATTGCATTTAGACGGCTTAATAGTTAAAACTGCGTCGCCTACACGTTTTAAGACTTCTTCTATGTGTTTCAAGTGATCCTCGCAATTCTGCGAATAGATCGCAATGTCATCTAAATACGGAACGGCGAAGCTTTCACAGTTCTCTAACACATGTGACATGAGCTTACTAAAGAAATACCAAAGCAAACCAAAAGGCATTCTTAAGGGTGCCGTATACACGCTACCTACAATTTTCAAACGTAATGTTATCCTATGGAGAAATATTTTAAGACTTTTAAGTTTGCTATTGCGGTTTCTTTCTTATGAAGTCAACTGCAATCAGCAGAAGGAATAAAAACACAGGCTTCTGCCCAAGGAATTTTTTCTCGGACTTCTCAAAGTATCTTTAAATATTTATTAAAAGTCGCAGAACTTCAACTTCGCACATTTAAACAATTCTATAAAATTTTTTATCGTAAATAAAATAAAAATAGCAAAATAGAAACATCAGTTTTGGTATCTTCTTTCCGATGCATATTTAATTTCTTTTTCTAAAATGTGTAAAAGCAGTATTTTAGTCCTAAAATTGGAAAAATAATTTGCACTCCCCCCCCCACACACCAATACTCCTTTAACTCCTCCCATTCGCGGAGGAATACACTATAAACCCTCCCTTTACAATCTGATTGATTGTCACTTTTATTATCTGGTCTTCACTACGTCTTAAAATCTTCCCCTCAGCATTATTTTCTTTGTGCTTTTCGTTTTGTTTTGTTTACCATCACAGCTGTGGTCATCTGCACCTTCACAATCCACACTTGTTTCAGCGAATACTCTCGCACCCCTGGAAACAAATTTAGTAAACTTTGGTAAAAAATTTGGAAGCCCAATGCTGCGGTTTTTTTGTAAACTCAAATTTTGCATATTTAGCTACATCTCCGAAAGGGCTAATTGGTGATGATGGAATTGCAGAAGTAAAATGTACAGCATCTTGTA
>JAPMOR010120479.1:84567-110106 GCA_026543865.1 Argiope aurantia | reverse complement strand
GTTGATAGTCCTCAACAGTTCTGCAGTCTCTAATTAAACAGCAGCTTTTTGCTAGTTTTCAACAACTCCTGATGACTATGTAAACATTCATGACTATGAGAATTTCACAATGAACGACATGTACAAAATGCCCTTGTAACACCGTATCACGTTCTATATATAGATATATATATATATTTATATAAATTTATCTCATTGTCCATATTGCGATGTGAAAAAGAATGAAATATTTGGCTTAAAGTTGCGCAGGAACCTGTCACAGTTCCGTTAGGCCATACTCATCTTTGGGTTCGATGGGCGTGTTGCACGTCGTCAGTTGTGGATTGTGTAGTCCTCGGTTTTGCAATGGCATCAGAGCTGGTTGCTGCTGAGGACGCCCAGGATTGTTACTCGCGTTGTTGGTGTTGCTGTTATTGTTATTGCTG
Source organism: Argiope aurantia (assembly GCA_026543865.1). Classification (NCBI taxonomy): domain Eukaryota; kingdom Metazoa; phylum Arthropoda; class Arachnida; order Araneae; family Araneidae; genus Argiope; species Argiope aurantia. The sequence goes on along the minus strand of JAPMOR010120479.1, from coordinate 109,681 downwards.
TTGTTGTTATTATTAGCGCTTGGTTGCTGCTGGTTCTTTTTCTTGACATTCTTGGTGTTGGGAAGTTTGTTGTCTTTCTTCCACTTCATCCGCCTATTCTGGAACCATATCTTTATCTGTCTTTCAGACAAAAGGAGGGAGTGAGCGATTTCGATCCGTCGTCGTCTGGTCAAATACCTATTAAAGTGAAATTCTTTCTCAAGCTCTAGTATCTGATGCCTCGTATAGGCAGTCCTCTGTCGTTTAGGTTCGATCCCTGCGAAAGCACCGTTCGCTAGAAATAAAGAAAATAAATAACATTTAAAAAGAGGGAAATATTAGTTAAAAGCAGGATACATCATAGCATTATCGTATCAAAAATATAATTCACACAAAAAAATAACTTCAAATTCCATAACTAACTAACTACATTTAAACATTCTAGCTTAAATGTAGATAGTTAATGTCTGTTTTTACATCTAATGTCTATTTTTACATCTAATGTCTATTTTTAAACACGATGTTAAAGCTTGTTTTCCATCTAATGCCTGTTTTTACACACGGATTTTATCTAGACCGATAACAATCATGCGTAAACAGACATTCGATGGAAAGTTTGAAGTGCTAATTGAAGAATATAAAATTTAAAATACATGGGCTATTTCTTTCAATGTATTGACTCAATTTAAGTTAGAACACTCAATAAAATTGTCATTCTCTATATCAGCCATGTATTTTGAAGAATATCGATTTGGATTCAGTGATATTCAGTTGATTCCATTTGAGATTGTGTCATCAGAATCATTATTATATAATGTTGAGTAAAATATTAGTTGTAGATATAAGCTATATAGCAGGCATCTAATTCTTTACATTTCATTCCATTGAAAATAATATGAAAGGTCAATATTTCACAATACCGCTAAGGATAATTCCGGATATTAAAATTCCACTATATTTCGTTTGCATTTAGAACATTCGCCTAAAAACTTTATTTAACTTAAATGATCATTGAGTCTATTGATGATAATGAAGTTTTAAAGTCAGAAAGAAAGAAATTATTAAAATTTTTCTCAGTATCACTTCATACTCTACAAATGCAAATAATAACTGATACGATTATGAGACTTTGCTTTGATCTTTGTCTCTAATGCATATGATTACTTTGTCAACAAAATAAAAATCTAATAATTTCAGTGCAACAACTTATTAGCTTATTATTATTGCATTTTTCTTCACTTATTTATTTACAATATTATTTAACATAAAAAAAACTTTCGCTATTTTAAAAAAAGGACTTATTTAAATTTCTTTATCTTTTTGTCCAAAAAAGTTCATTTTTTTTTTTTTTTAATTCTCAGAGAATCTGAAAAACGTATTGCAAAATGTCAAAAATTTCTTCATTTAATAAGTTTTTCCATTTGAAAAGGAACCAACTACATTTTAAACACAAGGTTTTCGCTTTATATTCCAGAATTTTCCCTGCTATTTTACGGAGTGAATGACCACAATCCAAAATTATTTATTCCAATTATTCGTACGCTTCAATGTATATGTTTCCCATATCGATTTTTTAGGTGCTGTCAGACATTTCACGCGTTCCTAGCTTTGTGATTTGGCCATAGTTTCAGTTGAGTTCCATTCCGAAGAGCAGGAATCCATGCAAGGCTCCTGTCACCGTTTTACAAGAGGAATGGGCGAAATTACGTAATGGCCGCTGATTCTTCACCCGCGAAGGACCTTTCAGTCAATGAAAACCCGGAGGTCCGCCAGACCACTGACAGCTTTACAGCTGTCCAGAGAATTGCGGCGCGGATCGCTTACATTCATCTTGTGCCTGCCTTTCTGACACTATCAAAGAGCAGAGCGGTTAGCCTTCCAAATCCATCCCCAACCCCCTCTCCCTATTCACAATAACGACTTTACCGAAGTTCATAGGGCTTGGGTGTGAAAAATTGAGCAGCGTCCCTTCCTCTCTTAGCATAGTCTGTGTTTGGCGACATAAATGCATCTGTAACCATTGGTTTGTCAATCTATCCCATATTTACATCCATATTATACATTTTTGATAAAGGAACTAATTAGAATATAAGAGTTTAAGTATCAGTAAGACATGAAAATATCATCATTGCATCAAAGTCCATGCACTACGTTAGCAATAGAGTACGCATATATTATTTGATTCAATCTTCTTTACAAAAGATGAAAACTTTTCGATATTTTTTTTTTCAATTAATTGCATTTGTTTTTTTCATTCATTCAATTTTTAAAAGTGAAATTTGTAGAATGTTTCAGCAGTAAAAAAAATTTATTCGCAAGATGTGTCTTCTTGTCTACGTGATATGTTTAATCTGTCTTGTTTGTGCTGTAGACGAGATATTTCTTGTGTTTTATAAAGTTATCAATGGTTCGATCGATTGCATTGTTATTTTAAGTTCTATAAACTTCGCTGTAAGATCTATGAGAGACCAGCTTACTTTTCCAAATATTTATTCCAAATTTGAATATATTTAAAAGGCTCATTTTGTATAAATTTTATAAGACTTTTGATAGGATTTCAAGAGAATTTGACATTCATCATATGACTCCAAGTTTTTTTAAAGTTACCTGTTCTCGACTTTTATCTACTTGATTTTACTTCATATTTATTGACTTAATTATTTTTTTTAAATTATTGATTACGTGTCGTTTTTAACTATTTATGTGTACTCATGCTTCTGCTTTGGTATTATACTTGTGTGTGTTTTTCTTTTTGATCCCTCCTAGCTGTTTGCCTTTTTATTTATATATTGTTTAGAAATTTGAAATTCCTTTTTTTTTGTTCTTTTTTTAAGTGTGCTTTAATTTGCTTTGCGACTTGTGTTCCTTGTGTGTTTTTGATTACTGTATTTTGTAAATGGTATGAATCTCTGTAGTGTGCTTATTTCAAATAAAATAAATAAATAAATTTCGCAGTAACATCACTAAAGTCAATGAAATGTGCTTGGAGAACTATTATTTATGTAAAGTGAGTTGAATTTGTATAAAAAATAAAATTTTCTCATTGGACATAGATCTGAGTACGACCTTTACATATTTTAGTAATAATAATTAGAATAACTCAGGATTTAAATACGGTTCATGTATAATGCTTCCCCAGGTGGAACTATTCTTATCAGCTATTTACACAAAATGATAATAAAAGCAATTTTAAAAGTGTCAAATAACTCCTAGATTTTATAGCAGGACTTTAGGCAAACATACAATGCTTCCAGATTTTATATGCCAAGTTCCAAATAGCTACAATGTACTTTCTCTGAGCTATACAGAACAATTCTTTTTAATAATTTTACAAGAAGATAATGATAATAACTTTAAAAGTAAAAAAATTGCAAGCATTAAAAAACACCGATAGTCAAAATAATTACTTTAAACAATATTTTCATAACACTTTTATGAGGCAAAACATTTTCTTTGCGGAACCTGTTTGGTTTTAAGATTTTTAGTTTAGTTAGCCATCTTTATGATGTTCGTCCAATGTAAAATCTTTAATCACATTGTTTCCATTTACATAGTTTTAATTTAAATAGGCAATTATAACTTTTTCATGCCACATATAATCGTATTATTTTTTTAATAAAAACATATTTATTTGAATGATCTGAAGATAGTTTTAAATTCAATTGAGCTCGTTTACCTATTTTTCATCAAAAAAATTAAAGACAGCCTTTAATACATCAATGAACATGCAACTTTTTTTCTTATATTAATGCTTTATTTTACAGTTAAGCCAGAATTAATTCATTTGAATTTCGTAATTTTGATACAAAGTTAGATGATAAAATTTTATATTAAATAAGAACCCCTTATACAGCCTTCCTATTATGCTTCTGCTATGACAAAAGAAAATATAGCTTGCTCTATGTTTGAGTAAAGGCTGAATTTTCAGGTTTGAAATCGAGACTCAACCACAAGGCCGTCATGTCGCTAATGAACATGTGGAGGGAGCAAAGACTGAACGTTGTAAAAGCTATTTTTTATTAATTCAAATTAATTAGGCAGGAAAGCTGTTTTTATAATATATTTAATTGGCATAATTATAGAATATGATCCTCAACAGCATTTTAACCTATCATTATTAATGTGTTTATATACTGATATGTGCTATGCATACCAATTTATTTTTAGTAAAAATTTTCTCTGGAAATGATTTAATTTTTTTTTCTGTTATAGAACCAGGAAAGAAAGAAAAATAAAGAAAGTTTTAGTATGAATATAGAGTGCGTAGTAAATGTTTTTTTAACTAAAAATTTTCTCTGAAAATGATATAATTTGTTTTTCAGTTATAGAGCCAGGAAAGAAAGGTGAAGAACTTTATAGTACATGAGTAGTAAATGTTTTTCTACCTATGAATTGTTTATATGTTTACTTCCGTCGCATAAATAAGAAAACATAATTACTCCGAATTTATATTCCGTTTTTTAATACTTTCCAATGTTAAACAACATTTTTTTGCTCGTCATCTATGATTTATTTGAAATCAAAACAAAAATGTTAATTGTCTTTAAAAGGACATATTTCTACAGTTTTTACCACTATTTTTTATTCTATCGAAACATTTAAAAGGAGAGAAAGATTTTATTCTTCATGCTAGAGATAATCCATTTATAAAGAAAAAAAATGAATGATTAATACTTATCTATTTCAACAGACTCCTTAAAATCTATATAAAAACACAAATATTAAAATTTGTGACCAAAATAAAGTTATGAAGTTGTTCAGTGGTAAACAAAACGTTATGATAAATGCTATGCAGTAGTTGAAGAACTATAATTTTGATAACTATTTTTAGAGTTTTTACTTCCTAATGGAAACAAACAATAAAGCTTAGAGTCATATGTTTCATTCTATGCTATATATTATTAATCATAACCGGTGATTATTTGTATCACGGCGACAACAGTATTCATATATTTATTACAACAACAACATATATATTTATAATAAATTTAATTGTAGGTTTAAGGCAGTCAAATCATTGATAATATTTACGCTTCTCATAAAAATATATTTTTTTTAATTTAGAAATTAATTTTACTAAATTAAAAACAAATTATCAAAACTTTTAATTAAAAAGTCAAAATCAAATAATATGTAATGTTATCACCATGTTTTTAATACTTACAGGTAACAAATAAGTGCAATTCAAATAAGAATTACGGAAATGTTTTAGTATGCGCAGATATACCATACCAGTTTTTGTGCTTTTATAAAATTCACAAAGCTTTAATAATTAAAATTTTTTTCTAATAAGTACATTTTGTACCAACAACTATTATTCTTCTTCCTATTTCCAAAAATAGAACAAAATTGTTTCCAGCTGTGAAATTCTTTTTATTGAAAATAAATTCTCAGCGAAAATTTGGTTAAGTTTCTCATGCATTTCATACAAAGTAAATTAGATATTCAGAGACTAATCTTGATTTTTTTTAGAAAAAAAAAATACAGTTTTTTCCCTTTTTTAGTATTAGTATCAATCACAATATTAATATGATACACCAATTCATAGATAAGTTTCAGAATTTATAGTTCGGATAAAAATATTCGCTTTATTCCAGAATGAATTTTATTTATTTATACAATGCAACAGTTTATAATGTTACTTAATTCGCATTATTATTTTATTCGGAAAAAAATTGCTCTCCAAATAAAAAGTAATGAAATAATAATTATTGTTTGGCATTATTGAAATCTGTTAGTATTGACAGATTGTTAAAAAATACAGTTACTATAATCTGTTAAAAAAATGGTCGACTCACTAATGAAGCAGAATAATACATTAGGTTATAAACAGGGAATCGATTCCTTACCATGTAGCAGACACACGGTGACAACACCAAACACATTCAATAACTTTTGTAATGTATTACTAACCATCTACTTGTCGCGTGCCATTTTTTAAACACCCACTCTAAACATCCCATCACTCGAGATCTCGTTAGCGACATCAAATTAAAAAAAAAGAATACTGAAAAAGGAGAAAGCTCTCCTTTAAGCTGCATATATCACGAAGGAAACAATTACCTTCTATCGGTTATCAGCTCCTGCGCTTAACCCCTGGCTAGAGGTCACAATTAATAAAGCAATTACCTTTGCCATGTTCTATAGATATAGAGGGCAATTTTTTTTCGCAGTCAGAGAGCAAAGGAGCGCAACTAAGCCTTTAGAGAATCCATTTAAGGGGAGGCCGTTTGATTTATCGCGGCCGGCGCTACTAATGTATGCGGCGGGAGTAAGCGTCGCGCGCCGGTGACACGGCCAAGTCATTTATTACACACGGGAAAAGCACGTGCTTTTCCACAGCGTCGGCTTGTTTACATTTGCGTCTGAGGGAACCTTTTTTTCCGACTCAGTATGGGTTTCAGACCTTTTTTTGGAGCCCCACAGATGAGTTTCAAGTATATGTCCGCTATAAGCGATATTGATCTCAATGTTTTTTTTAACTGCATTCTTATGAGTTTTTCATTTTAATTAAATTGCATGTTTAAAATTGTTATTTAATTAAGAAATTACAGAAAAAGAAAGACATTTTAAAAATTTCTTGGTATATTTGCAGAAAGTTTTAAGATCTAAGTAGTTCATAATATACATATATATTCGAGACTTTTTACTTGCATTTTTGTTACTCTTATTTAAAATAGATTGGCAAAACCCAAAACTTCATGGGATATACTTTTAATATAAATTAAACGTTAATGCAGTTATTTGCGTTGCCCCCCCTTTTTTTATTATTATTCATTTGATATATGACCGTTGTAACGGTAAACGCCGAGTTTATAAATTTGAAATACTAGCAATCCAACAAAACTTTTCATCATTTTTGGCAGATTGAATTAGAGTGGCGAAATAAACGGATAAGACAGTGTACAGACTTAATGTAAAAGTTGTAATGCATATGTTATATGATAAAAAAAATTAAAAGGATGTACAATTTTTCTTAATCAGTAGATGCTCAAGTACCCGTTTTTGATTTGAGGATTTAACTAGTATTGTTTTTCTTTAGTAATATTTATATCAAATTTTGAAAGATGGAACTCATAATTTTGAACAGCAATAAAACGACGTAGATAATTTCTGGTTTTAATCCATTCTGAAAATTTGATTCCGATGAATTTAACTAGCACCAACTCCACTTCCAAGTTTTTTTAGTAGAATCGGGCTTCTTCTGAAATCCTCTAGCTTGAAGCCGAGATCTTATCACCAAAACACCGAAGCCATGAACGAGATTAAGAAGTGAACCGAAGGATTTTGTTTATTCACAGAATGAAATAGATATACATCGAATTACTACCTTGTTGAAAATGGACGGAAAAAACAAAAATAACCAGTATGATGATCTAAAAAGAATGCCAAAAGTTTATTTGTAGTATCATGAATTACCTGGAAATTCTTATTCTGAATTTCTTAGGTACCTATAAACTACTTATCGTGAATTAATTACTCTTTCTGTACACAAATATGAGGTACATTTGTTGAATTTAAATTGGTCCAAATAGAAAAGGTGTATTAAAATTGCAACAGATAACTAGTCAAAACAACAAATGACTCTCAATATATATAAAATCATCAAAGAAATCAACGATAATATATTTTTATAAAGCATTTAAATGTGAAATTGGAGCATTTCATCTTAAACTTAAAAAAGAAAGAACGAAAGGAAAAATAATAATATCTCACAATTGGAATAAAATTCTACCCCTAACTTCTGATTTCCTACGGATTCACGTCTTCGCATCGAGTATGTTAGTTTCAGATTCAATAATATATTCCTACAAACTATATTTGTATGAAATGAGAATAATCGACATTCTAAAAATTTGAATAATAATAATAAATGAATAAAAACTCATAGAAATAATTGTATTTTAATCCCACCAGATAACTAGAGATTTATAATCGTTCTTTCAATAAGCTACCATCCAAATCCAATCATAAAAAAAGTCTTCAATACAGTTTTCTTCAGTTTAGCTAATTTTTAAAAGGTAACTTATATCCATTTAAAACTTATATCCATCTTGAAGGAAAAAGAACCTTAAATGTAGGTTGATGAAGGATTTTTTTTTCTTTTGCCTTAATTTTATGTAAGTATTATGCATCAAAAATACTAGTAGCAATTAAAAAAAATTCAATGAAACAGCTCAAAGATATATTTATCTCAATACCCAATGCCAAACTTCCGAGATAAAACATTACTTTTTGGACTTAGATGGCTGATACCTAATCAGCTTCAAATTAAAAATTGCAAATTTACTTCTAAAATAACTTTGGAAGTATTTATTGAAATGTTTAAACTATTCAAATTAGTTTCCGAAGTAACTAAAATTCATAATAATATGAATTACTAAAATTAATTCGGTCACATTAAATCACTTAATTTCAAAACATCCATTGTATATGCCACCAATAATTAACAATTAAAAAAAATGAATATTTCTTTAAATTTTAGAGAATCATTTTGTTTTCTATATCATTACAAAAGAACAGTGAAAAATAAAATAATTTTGGATTGAAATCCAATTTTAATTGAATATATTAAATGATAAATGTATGAAACAATCTTTTAATTATTAAAAAAAGAATAAATTTTATAAAAATATTAATTTATAAAAGTAAAGGCAATTTTTTTAAATAAATATTTTGATAAACCAGTTTGAATGGAACTATGTTCGTTTCTTTTACCAATGAAATCTCTATAAGGTTTTAATTTGAGCAATCATCCGATTTTAAACATATAAGTGCATCTATCAGACATTTCCAAAATAAATGTATAGAAAAATTAAACAACTAATTTTCTGCCACAAAGATGCTAATTTCATAAATACGAAATTTATTAATTAAATATGGAGACTAGATCTCTTTTCTTTACATTTAATTAAAAAATTAATTATATAAAAATGTTGCAAATTACAACAGAAAACTCTTTTTGGAATATAAAATCATTATACAAAAGTTTTCCTTCACAATTCTACATTTCTTTTGTGTTCATTCATGTATTACAATTAATATTGAAAAATGATTCTTCAAAAAAAAATATCTTCCATTAATACCAATCAGCTCAGTCACGATTCCACCGAATATTGACCTTAGTATAAAAGGCAGTTTCGTTCGACTTTTCAAGTGAACTCAACTGCTACAATATTAAATGTAATAGCATTTCAATTGGTAAATTAATTGGATTCTATGACATTGACCAGTCAACGAATCCATGGAATATTGGTCATTATATAAACTTGAAATTTTCAGTTCAACTGTAAGGAACTGAGGAATTTATATTAGAAGAAATAATGCAAAATAAAGCTAAATAACATTAGAAAACATGATCAATAATAATAAATAAAATTAAAGACTTCAAAATGAGGATTACTTTTGAGATTAAAATATAGTAGTTTCTATTCAACTAACTTACATTTAATAAACTTTTCTATGGAAAAAATTTTTCTGTAGAAACAAATTTTAACAACATTTAATTTATTATCATATTATTTATCTTTTCAAATATGAAAAATAACTTCTGTATAACGACATTTCCAAACTATCTTATTCTTTTGAGAATTTTAGTTTTCTGTAATGTTTTGACTTCTCATTTACTGAAGTTCCATCAAAATCTACAAATTCAAATGCCGTGATTTAATACACCTTTGTTATATTACAAAAGGCATATTTACAAAATTTTATCACTTTGATGAAGCCATTGTGACAGTTAGATATTTTATGTAGCATGACGTATTACAAAGTGTTATGAAATCTAATCAAGAAAATACTTTGAGTTATGAAGATAGTAAGCGAAAGATAATTATAATAAAACTTTTTGAAGAAAAAATACTGACAGAATTTAATTTTTTTTTGTTTGTAATTATGGCACTTGCCACGGACAAGCCCCGCCGTCAGAGACAGCCGAGTGAATTTAATACTATATGATATCTGTTACTTATTTGAATCATCTATTAAAACGGTATCAGAAATAAAGGCATTACTTTTATTTTACCTAGTCTCATTAAAAATATTTGAAAATTTTACTTTTATAAATATACTAAATAGATTTTCAATTAAAAATGCAAACACCAATAAAGAAATAATATGAGAAAGAGATTAAAATATATAATTCGAAATAGCATAGCATGACATTTTTTAGGACTCATTCGTCTATACTTTATTTTAAATATTTTCTCTTCATTTTATTATCAGAAACAATGTTCAAAAGAATATTAAAAAGAGTATTTAATTCTACTGCAGTGCAAGTAATTATATGTCAATTAATTAAAACAATGAAGAATATTATTGTAAAATGTAATCAGAAACATTTTTTAAAATTTTGAAATTTTTTTCTTATAAATATTGGAGACAAAAATTTGTAAGGAAATAAAATCGATATTATTGAAAGGCTAATTCTTCTCTTTTTTAAAAAAAGATTCAAAGCGGCGTAAAAATGAATCCTTTTGAAATGTTATGAAATTATTGAAAAAACGTTAAAATTTTAATTAATTTTTAATTGAAAATCTAATTAAAATTATGAAATATCCTCTCTTACGAAGCACCTACTAACAAAGAATCAATCATGTGCAAAAGTGGAAAGTTTGAGTCCAATGGTTTGTCCTCTAGAGAATTTTCAATTTTTTTTAAAAATCTTTTTGTGGCATCACTCATGCCAAAACTTGCAGATAGTATGCACGATTATAAACATCATGCCAAAAATTATTTCGAATTTTCTAACTTCAAGCGAGCAATTCTTGTATATATATAAAATTTATTTCGTGCTTCTCGGAAACGGCTCTGACGGTATGGATCAAATTGCATATTTAGATAAGGTTTGGCTTTTTAAGTTTAACTATATAGGTGTCTTTCCTGAAAAACGCGATTTTACAAAAAAAAAAAAAAAAAACCACTTTTTAATAACTAACTATTACAGCCTTTTTCTATCTGCTGTCATGCTGACAATATCATATAGCGCCCTCTCGGACCCGATCTCATCATGTTTAAACTGAGTGTAAGCTCAAAAATATAAGTAGGGATAAACAGTAAAATGAATTCTGTAATGTAGCATATTGTCTCGAATAACATGTTAAACTAAATGCATTCATGATTTTTTTAAAATTTAAATGACCAGTTTATATGTAGGTAAGATTAAAAGGGTCATATAAAAATTATTCATATGTAATTCATTTATGATTCATTTTATCCCTTGCAATTTTTTTGAAATACAAATATTATTTATGTCTCTTAAACCATTAAATATAGTAGTATATCTTATTAACACATATCGTTTAAACCATGCATTTATATTAATTTCGTAATCTGAATTTTTTTGTTTGTTTATCAGTGAAGTAACATTATTTTTCCTAAATTTTATATATTTAGGGACATGAGTTAATATCAAAAATGGCAAATCACATGCAGTAAATAAATGATAATTTAGATGCATTTCAGATTTTTCCCTGATTATTTTTGACTTTATAAGTATTTCAATGCTGAGAGCGACTTTAAAATAGAAAATATATTCAATAGTATTTTATTTCAATAAAACCATTAAATCTATCACCAGTTTACAAGAAATAGTAGATAATTGTTTAAGCAATCGACTCCTGATATAATAATATCATCTGTATAACGATCATTACTCAAAACCCAATCGCCATTTGCAGTATAGCCAGATTATTGTGGTGATATGCGTTATATTAACAGTCTAGTATTATAAATTCAGCTACAATATTAGTGTAACTTTATACTTATCAAATATTACCTGGATAAACATACTGCACCATAAAATTATATGTAGTATATTTAGTCAGTTGGATTAATATTTATAATATATACTAAATCTATAATTATATTTACGACCTAATCTGTAAGTGTAAATCAAGAACTAATTTATTTTTGGTGGCTTTTAATAGCATTCGTTAACGGAGCTTATTACCTTATGATTGTGCATTTTTGTGAGTTTTTATAATTAATAATCTGATATCTTACCTTTTTATTCCAAATAATCGGTTTCTTTTATCTTTTTATGAGTTCAACATTTGATACATAATAATTTATGCACATACATGATTACACATATGATTCTTTTTTAACTGAAGCATTATCAAAAATTTTAAATACTTTTAAAAGCAAAAAATGCATTTAAATTTGCAAAAACAGATGAACCATTTCTATATAAAAATTATAAAAAGCATATGTTATTTTAATAATTAGGCTAAACTGAAAACAGCATTTAGATTTTTCGAAGTTAGAGAACTAGTCTAAGAACATCTATAACCTAAATGAATAAAATGTATAAAATAAGTTTTGAAAAAAAATTTCAAAAATTTGAGGAAAATATATTTTTTTCTTGACCTTTAGAAGGAAAGAATCGGTAGTTTAAACTACTAACAACCTAAAAATAGCTTACACCAGAACTTAGGCTTTAAGCAAATAAATAAGAATATAAAGCGTGAAATAGCAATACATAACAAAATATAATTTTAAAGATATTTATTTATAAATATTTATAAAATATTTATAAATAATAATAAAATATTTATAAATAATAATAAAATATTTATCAAAATAATTTAAATGTGATTTTTAAAGCAAAATATTTCTGAGTAGTGTTTTACTGATGTTGTAGAATAAGTAGAGAAAATGTTATAAATATTTTTGAGACTAATATTTTTCTATTCGACCCCACTCGGGTTCACGACCCACAGTTTAAGAACCCCGGTTTCCATTCATCCTTCTAACTAGCGTTTCGCATCCGCAATGATTTATAGTCAATTCCCTTAACAGGGTTCTGGTGAAAGGTTCCTTACAACTTTTCGAGGACCTCCCATGACACTACGTTGAGGGACAGAAGAAGGTTCAATGCGTGCAAAGGTTAGCATGTCTTCTAGTAAAAATCTAGGAATTCCACACGTGAACTTGTTCAAACGATAGTTACGGTATAGAAACTGACGATTTATGCATCATTAAGTAACTGATAACAATAATAATAATAAAAATAAAAAGATGTAATTTCCAAAATGGAAATAGTGCTTCTTTTTTTTTAATTTCAAATTTTTTAATTCATTCCCAGAAAATAAACTAAAGCTTTTTATTACGTAGAGAATATATTCCAAAATAAGTTAAAGGTATATCTAACATATCTTATTTAGTACGAAAAAAATCAATTAGTAATAAAAAAATCAAATAATTAGAAAAAATCAATTTCATAATGACTGTAAATTCAAAATCTTCTGTTAATAGGAAAAGTTAAAGGATAATATACATCTAAGAAATTGATTATATGACGGTAGTTTTCTCTCCAAAACTTATAGTTCCTAAATAAGTGACTTAATCACAATATCTCAGCTTCACTTCTTAATTTGTTTAAATTACATTCAATTTTCATTTTAAGACAAATTCTGTGAAAGAGATTCTGTGCGTTAAGCCTATGATGATGAAACACTGGAGTGAAATTCTAAAAGATTCGAGATTAGGCAAAACTTTGGTTTTTAATTTCGAAGTTAAAAAGTTACTAAAGAAAGAAATTCAAATTAGTATACCACATGAAATAATACATGATGACATCGAATTGCAAAATTTAGATTAGTATAAGCCAGTGTTTTTACTGTTCCAAAAAATAAAAATAAAAATTCTTAAATAAAAATTTTCACCTAATAATTAACACTATAATTTACTGAGCACCTTAATTGTTGTTTTCACGGAAATATATCTTCTATTCATTTACATAAGTTCTTAATATCAATTTAATAATGCATAAGTCAATGATTTCACATCCTGTCAATATTTTTCAGTTTCAAATTTACAATGCTAAATGAACTTTTTTGATTGTTGTAGATTAACATTAGCAGATATATTTCTAATAATTGTGGTTCAGATTTTAAAATCAAATATTTTACGAGAGTGATTCAAATGAAAGGTAAACTCCAAAAGGAATTGCTGATCATAACTGATAAACTTTTTAATTATTATTTTAGAATATTTCGTTAATTGATTGGCAATAATTAGAATATTTCATAAAAATAGTTTTTTAAATTGCTCAAATTATTTATCTATAAAAATTATTATGCTTATTAAAATTTGCTGTTGAATTCTTTTTAATACATGTTTTCAAGTAAGATACAAAAAAAATATTTTAAATCGTTCAAAAAAATCTTCAAATTTATGATATTTCACTACGATTTACTATGCGAACCATCCTCCTTTTCTTGATTTTATTTTCGAAATATATGCAAGTTTATCATAAAAGAAGAATATTGTTTTTCAATGAAAATGACAGTATCATTTACTTTAAAGAACATATTTTCAATTATCAATTCACAACTTATATAATTTATTGCTTATAGAATTTATTTTAGAAGTGAGTACTCAAATTTCATTAAATTTTGAATATTTTCTATTTACTATAAACATTCAATAAAAGTTTTCCTTTCAAATTTAATGATTATATTATGAAAAAGAAATATTAAGAGATTTTTAATGGATTTAATTCTGTGATGGAATTTTTTATAAGTGATATTTCATTAACTAAGCATGTAAATTAATTAATTAATTTGAAAAAATCTTCAAGTATAGTTCTCAATTTTCTAATTTTTTTTTCAACTTTCAATTTATTATTGATTTTAGTTTGTTTCTGAAGAAATAAATAAAAGAATCATATTTCGCATTTATAGTTATTTTTTTGTTCTATAAGTTATTATTTTTATTTTGTAAGACTTATATTATTTATTTATTTTATTTCATATCATTACAAGGGTTTCTTCCTGAAATGGAATCGTGGAAATTTTTAAAATGAGTAGCTCTATTTTCCAATATCTGTAAGTAAACAGAAATAAAAAAAATTTACCATTATTTGAAATAATTCATTCAAAATTTTTCAAAGTAAGAAAATTCAGTCAAATTTTCTTTTGTATCATTAATTAAAGCCTCCTACCTTTTTTTTTTCTGGCTTACTTATATTATGAAAAATATTTTATACAGATGGCGATATAGAAGAATTTTATGATTAAAAATACGCTCTAAAACTCATTTAATTTTTGAATCTATTCAAAAGAAATGCCCAACTAAGCTGAAGCTTTTAACAATAACTAAAATGAAATTTTTAAAATTATTTTTCATTTCTACAGAAAATTCGCCTGCTATCTTTTTTTTCATACCTCTCTAGCATTTATTTTTTAACATTAATTCATTTTCTCAATTGTCTCGAAAATTCATCTTTAAATATTCTCCTGCTGTTTTTCTTTTATCTTCCTCCACTTAGTTTTTTAAGTAAACGATTGCTTTTATAGAAACAGAAAGATTTTATAGTAACATTACCTAAAGCATTTTTATTACTAGATAATGAATCACCAAATTTAAACAAGAAATATCACTATAAATAAAATAACTTTTTTTTAAATTTTTATTTATATTTTTAATTTATTGCTGATTGGTATTTCTATCTCCCATGATACTTCTTTTCGTTTTCATTGACATTATATTAGAAT
Organism: Argiope aurantia; assembly: GCA_026543865.1. NCBI lineage: Eukaryota > Metazoa > Arthropoda > Arachnida > Araneae > Araneidae > Argiope > Argiope aurantia. The sequence continues at coordinate 94,202 of JAPMOR010120479.1, read as the reverse complement.
TTAATATTTCTTCGGGGTTTATTTATGAGGTATGTATCACAATATTTATTCTTAATATTTGCATATAAATGTGATATACATGTTTTCTATCAAGTAAATTATTCTTGTTTCCCCCTTAAAATTTATTTTTGCTTTGTAAAATGCATGGTTAGAGAATTTCTATAGACTAAATTTAAAAAGAAAAAGTTAAATATCTTTGGACAAACAATTTTCCATGATGAACCAATGAAGCATTGAATCAGAAATATTATTTTATTTCATATTAAATATATTTTTTCTGCCTTTAATCTTCTAGTTTCATGCTTTAAATTCCCTGACTTATTTTGACCTTAAATTTAGTTTTTCAACACTTTAATAATTTTTTTTTTTCTTTAAATGAGCAATTCTAAAACGATTCATTTCTCTTAAATGCCAGATAGTGGCTTGAAAAGGCCAAGATCAGAAATCTCTTGGCCTTACAACTTTTGAGTTGATTGCCTGATGTTTGAACTCTGATCTTTTGAATATGTTCTTTAGAAGCAACATTGGTTCCAGAACATTAAGCTGACCTAAATTTAAAATGCAAAAAAAAAAAAAAAACTCTTCCTTGAAAGAAAACATTTATTAACTTAAAGGTGTAGTAATAAAAGTTCTTATTTTGATTAAGTTGTGATATTAATAATACTCATTTCTGTGTTTTGAGTTAATTTTTAATGGAAACTAAATTAAGAAAACCGGATTATTTCAGGCAATTTTTTTAAAAATATATTTTTTTAGAATAATTTATTTTAATAAAACTGTAAAGAAATGTGGGCCCACATTATGCTCGAAAAATCTTAAATACAATCTTTATATTTGGAATTTTTTATATAAAAAGATATATATTCCAAAAATATAAAAACCTATTTCATTTTTTTTTTATTTTACTATTTTGGATATTTTTTAGTTTAACAATTTTAGTTCATGTTTACTTGTTATTAATTACAGTTTATTTTAAAAATTAAATTAATTTAAATGTTAATCTATTTAATTATTATCAAGTCTTTAATTTTTTGACAGATTTTTTCATTATTACAATTTAATAGATGTTATATTATGTATAAAATTCAATAAATTCTAAAATATAAATATCTTAAAGGTATCCATAAAATAAAATATATTAATTAACTCTATTTGTCTGCTTTCTTCAATATTAAAGATAGTTATGACAGATCAAGTAGATGTTGAAAATGCGTTTTTGTATGATAAAATTGGTTAAAAAGTATTAGAATCAGATCACTTTACGCTCCCCCTCCTCAACCTGAAAAAACAGGTAATTTATCAAAATGTTCAGAAATTTAAATGAATATTCATCCCTAAATTTTTCATAAATATCAATCGTTACTTTATACGATAATTGTATGAAAATTGAAATAAAATACTTAAACTAAAATCGTTTGGTTATTGATCCAGCTTAATACAGAAAAAAATAAATTTTAAATACATTCGATTTTATTTTAATATTTTTAGACTTTGATCATTTAAATACAGAAATATTAATTAGCTTATATTGACACCAATAACCTATTAATTTCATAAACAGGTGAAATTCAATTCTTTAAAATAAATTACAGAATAATTTTTTGATAATTAGTTTTAATAAAAAAAAATTAATTTACATTTCCAAAAGTCTTAATCTTTTAGAAATTTTATTAATGTTATTGATATTAAAATCAATAAGTTATACTATTAAAATAATCAAAAATATTAATTAATAAATTTTTGCAAATATATATGGTTTTTAAAACAATATTTTCTAATTCGGTATGAAAACTTATGAGGATCAATTATTAATTTCTTTTTAATTTTGACATTTATCTATACAAATGAATAGATACTTATTACTCTGACTGTTCGTGACAATTTTTAATGTTAAATAGCAAAGCTTTTTTCTCTTATAATTTTCCCATTAGAAATGAAAATTAATTTTAAGAACTTTATTAAGCGAAAGAAGTTTATTTCAGGTATTGCTAAGTTGCTCAAGAGAACATAAGAATTAATCTTCAATCTTAAGGAATTTAAATTTTCTAAATGAATGGTTACTCATAAGTTGAAAGACGCCAAAATATTTTCATTGAATAGGGGGGGAAAGAGAAAATTAAATTTCTCCAAACCTAGTAATAACGTATAATAAATCAAAACTTAATTATATCTTTTAATAAATCAATATATAATTATATCATTTAATAAATCAGTACATAACAGGAAGTTATAATTACTCAGTAACTAACGTATAATAACTCAGATCCTAATAGTAGTATCTAATAACTCAATACCTAATTATAACGTCCATCTCAGTACCTAATAAATAACGTCTAATAATTCAATACCTAATAATAAAGTCTAATAACTCAGTAACTTACTAAATCGGTAACTAATAACTAGACTTAACTCGGTAACTAATAATAACTCATTTCAAGAATTCTCATTCGAGAATCATATATTGAATCAATGACTCGTTTATGGTGAAGGAATTAATATAGAAATTCCTAATTTCCTAAGTGTGTTAACTTATTAAATCCTGGTGTGGTCATCACAGTTTTGTTGATTTGGAAATTCTATATCTCTTTATAATTAGTTATAACTTGCCTTAAGATTTTTCAAATTTATGTATTTCTACAAATGCATTCGAGAGTGACTTAAAAATTCAAAATAAGAATAATAATAAACACAGCAAAAGATTTTTGTCTCAGTCCGAACATGGGTTCACTTTAACCTTTTTTTTTTTTAGTAAGGAACGTTTAAATATTTTTCTCTATCATAATCCGATTTTCAAACAGATAGAAAAATTTAAACTACTCCAGTTTTATTTAAAAAATCTTTTTTTTTCTCAAATTAACAAATTTAGTCATAAAATGAAAAAATTAAGAAGCGTGAAGATGCACTAGATCATAGTTTTTGGCAGAGAGCCACACATGAAGAAATCCTAACTTACATTTTCAAAGAATGCCCCAGTGTATGAAACGATAATAAGCACTTTATTTAATTCATTGATTTACGAATATCAAATGAATTGAATTGAATCACAATTCGATTTACAAGTAAATCTTTGGAGTTTTATTTGAATGGAAGAATTTAAAACTATAATTTTGTTATTTCTCAATTATTTTCTAAAAACTCTTAAGGCAATAAAACAACTAACAACTAATTCAAAGTTCGTAACAATCTGATATCATCTAAAACCCAGAGTAAATATAAGAAAACATCCGTGAAACAAATACTCGACAATTTTCATGTGATTTAGTTTCGAGAGATGAGGATATTTTAAATACTAGTTTCTGAGTATATAATTTAGTGATTTGTGCGGCATGATTTTTATTAAAGGAGTTGATTCATAACCCATTCATTAAAAATATGGGGCAAGGTCAAATGGCCATTTTAACATTTAAAAGAAACGCCTGTAATTACTATGTCAAATATCAATTGCAGAAACTCAGACCTTGAAGATTCCAAAAAAATTATATAATTTCGGCCACCAATCAAAAGTTAAAATCGTGGTTTTTTCCTGGTTTTGAAACGTACTTATCTTGCATAAATTAAGCGTTTCAGGCAATCTGAAGGAATAAAAGTTGAGAATATATAAAAGGTTTATAAACTTATATAAATGCTTAGGTATATAAACACTTCATCGATAAAATTGCATATGATGCAATTGGGAAAATAAATAAATTCAATGAAAATAATTTCCTAAATAAGTAGTTTAATATTTAGAGAATAAGTAAAATCTCAAATCTATAAATGGCTGGAATGAAGGAGATATTTGAAAGCATAAACCAAAATGCTGGAATGAAGGCCATACAGCGGCAACAATTAAAAATGGTAGACGAATGAAAAACAATGCTGGATACTGAAGATGCCAATACATTGTAAGTAGCTGTAAAGCACTGTAACTGTAACACATGAAATTCTAAGAAGATATCGAAATAAGACTGCGCATTTTGAGGACAGAATTTGAGCTTGTGAAATTCAAAATAGTATTTGCTGAAGGATAGAGAACATTAGACAAAGTAGCAGTCATAATAACATTAAAAACAAAGTAGCAGTCATAATGGAAATCTTATTGATGAGAATGAGATGATATCAAAATTGATACTGTTTTAAGCGAATTTTGAAGATTATCACCGAGAATCTATATGAGATTATAAGCCTAAGAAGGGTTAATTCCAATAAACTAATAATAATGTTTTAAGATAGAGTTTAGCAAATAAGTAGGCTATTTCTTCACTTTTTTTGTTTCATTCAAGGATTTGCTATTCTTTAAAAAAAGACTTTACTGAGTTTACTTTAAAGTAAAAAAATAAATAAATAAACATGAGGAGGCTTTAAATTTGCCCTTTTAAATACTTTATACGCTTTTTTGGATGGATGAGGAACATACTGCTAGATTATAACTAGCTTCAAATCATGCCAAGTGATCAGTACCTTAACGGGTTCTTCTTAGAAAATTTACAAAATATATTAAATAGACCTTACTTATGGCTATTAGCAACTTTTACGGGGAAAACACCTGAAAATGTTTAAATCAATCTAACATACTACTTCAGATATAAAGTAGAAATCCATCCCTGCCATTTCATTTTACTCTGTGTTTTATTCTTTGTTCAATAAACGATGTAGCTTGGAAACGTAAAAATGTTACTGCTCAGCTCTCCTACAATAATAAGTCCATTAAAGTATTTAGTGCTGTTTTGGTACTTGGATAATTTATTGGACAATGCGCATTAAATTGGACAATGCGCATTTATTGGATAATGCGCATTAAATTGGACAATGCGCATTTATTGGACAATGCGCATTAAATGTTTGCATTTGTTTATTTGGATAATTCCTTTCTGTTTCTTTGAAAGCTACATACATCATCTTTTAAATTTATATTCTGATCATAACTTCCACCTTCTCCTTTTTCTCTGTTACGGATTCCATTGATCGATAACATAAGCAAATGTTTTAGTTATATAAGAGTTATAACTCGATATGATAACTTTAATAATTATACATATAGGGTTTCTTTCATGATTTTCTTTCTGCATCAAGAAAATCATTGAGACAGATATTTTCTAGGTCCACAATAGTCCGTAGTAAAGGAGGGTTAGCACTGGCGACACTTGGCGAGGTCGCTGGGCAGGGTAACTGCAAGTAACATCCCACTGATTTCCCATCTTTGGACTCTCCATTGTAGTATTGTCAGGCATTGTCCTTGCGAGTACCGGGCCCTGTCATTATCGAAGTGGCTGGAATTTCACCTTGAAAGTTGATGTCACACTGGTAGGAATCATAAATCCATGACTTGCTTTGGAGTTGAGAAAACGTAGGAGTTTAAATGCTAATTACCACACCGTATTGAAGCAGAAAGAAATAAGAATATTATGAAGAAGAGTATTAAATAAGAATATTTTGACGTATATTTCTTAAAGCAATTCTACTCAAAATATTCTCCCACTTGATATTAAAAAAATCGAAAATATTCAATTATTATAAATCAAATGAATATATTTTTTAATTTTTCATTTATTTAATTTTAAACCAAAAAGGATAAAAAAATGATTTTTATTCAAATATTTCATGCTTAGTGATTGCATATCTAAATCATTTTCACAATATAATTCATATGAAGAAAATTTTAACCTTTTTACTTTCTTCTTTAGGCAGCATAGAGAAAGTACAGTGATCGTCAAAAAAATTCGAACTCGAAATTTTGACGAATCTCTACAAATTCGACCTCCCTGAGCGGAAAAACATTTTTTTAAATGCTCATCTGCCTGTCTGTGACAAAAATAACTTAGAAATGCTTCGAGTTACATGGTTGAAATTTGATATACGGTCTTAAGACAAAATTTATAGATTTCTATCAAATTTTGAGTAAAATCTGTTCATAAGAAGTACGCCTGTCTCGCTATTCGAATATAAGTTAACAAAATAATTACAAAAAAAAGAGAGCCAAACAGATAAAATTCGGCTCTCAGATTTAGCATCTATAGTGTGGAACTCCTCAAATTTTGAGAAAATCTAAAGGTCATAAGCAAGTAAATGCGATATTTCACAAATACAATAGCTAAAAATATCAAATTTGACAAGGAATTTTATGACTGAAAGAGCAGTTTTGTGTCAAATTTTTGTTTCAATCGGTTGATTAAATGTGTTTAAAACATAAATTCGATTTTCGGATACTATTAACGCACGCCAGGAATTAATCGCCAAAAACCTCGCCAAATATTACATGACAGATTCAGCAAAAATGCTAAATTCTCGCCAAAAGTTAATGTTTCTCCATTGCCATGTAAAGCGTTCTTTGACATAACAAATTTATTAGAGAGCATGCAAGAAAGTTTTTGGGGAGATCACGCCCATTAGTTTCCTGAAGCATCGTAGCGGTATAACATTTTAGTCAATGTTATCTTTATTTTTTTTAATTCTGTATATTGCAACAGCAACGTGCTCATAAAAAATAATATATTTGCGAAACTATGATTCCGATAACTAAGACAATGATGTCCTGCTACTATATTTAAAGTCACATTTTAAAAAATTAACATGTTAAGTGCCTTATCAATCACCAGTTATTCACACGAAACTTTACAGTCGGACTTCATCAGTCAACGGTGACTGACTTTGTATTTTCCATTCAGGAAACATGAGTCAACTGACAATATAATTTTCATTTGGGCTTGTGTTATTTATTGTTGACTGATGATATACATTTAAAAAATTGCCTTCTCTTAATAAATTTAAATCTATAGATCACAAAAGAATGTATTTAAATGCATGACGTATTATCGCAACTTGGCATAGATCTGTAGTTGTAAGCCTATCAAAGAAATCGGATGTCTTCAAGTTAGACAGAAAGGACGTCAAAATAGGCTTGATGCTTAACGTGTTAAAGAACAAATTTTTATGATAATAAAATATATAACTAAAATCCTTAAAAAGGTGTTTTTCGTTTTGTTTCGAAATGGTGCATAAGTAAGTTTATAGTTAGCATAAATATGATCATAAAGTTTTTAAATTAACTTGATAAAAAAATTTTATTTGAAAGTTTTTTTTTTTAAACTTCTTGCAAAAATAAAAACTGGACATTTCGATTGAGGAACTTGCGTACTAAATGCTACAAGCTGTTTAAGAATAAATTAGTTTTATGACAGTAAAAATTAGTTTTAGAAAAGTTAAATATATTCATATAAAAATACCTCTATTTTACTGAAGTGGCTATAACCTTGAACCATTACTTACTAATTAACGAAGATTATTCAGACTTTTGAAGCAAAATGTGATGAGCTATCTTCCAAAATGTTAAATTTTTATTTAACATACATTATATGAATACAAAGACAATTGTAAAAAAAAGATTCTTTTTGTATCATTTTAAAATTAAACTGCTACAATTCAATTAAATGAAGGGCAAAAAAAAAAAAAAAAGCTTATTGCAACACCTCTTTACTATGCTACGAACGTTTCGGCATTTGCGAGTGGCCATTTAACTCGTTTTAAATTACTTCAGATGAGAATTTATCCATTTATGAATGAATTAACCTTTGCTTCAACAAGATGTGCATTTATTTAAACAGGCTTGAAGAAAAGAATGATTTAGTGATTAAGGGCACCATGAATACATTTCAGCTTAACTTGGCAGGTAAACGCATTGGTTATACGACCTTAAAACGCAACAGAATGTTGTTAAACTGATTCTTTACGAGATAATAATTCACTACCACTTTATAATGTTTTAAACGTCCAAAAGGAAGATTTACCAATGGTACGATAACGAAGAAAATTAAGGAAGAGGATCAAAAGTTAATGAGAGAATCAATTCAGTTAATTGATTTTAATAATTAAAAAGCTAATGTTCTTCTTTAGAAAGAGCAAAAATAAACGGAAAAAGTTTGGAATGTAAAATGTTAAAAACTGAGATAGTGCTAGTTTAATTAATTTATTTTAATGAACTCAAAATGATGCTTCGTGAAATGAATAGATTTATATGCTGTTGAAACGCATCTATATTCTAATAACTATTATTTTTTAAAAATTATAAAGATGAAGAATATTGCATGACTGAAATGTTTTTAAAATAAAATAGCATGAATGTCCTGTCATTTTTTTTTAAATTAGCGTTCAATAAAATTTAACATTATACGTTAAACGAAAATGAATCTGCTGGTATCTGGCAATTCAAACCCTTATTTTAAAAACTGAAAGAACAAAATTAGTAAAAATTGATATTATTTTCATGAAATGTAAATAAGTTATTTTGCTTATCAATATGAAATGCATTTTTAACATATAACTATTTTTTTATATGTAATTATTTATCTTAGTAGCGACTGAAACTCACGCAGATTTAATAGGTTGTTGGTAGAAAATGCTAAAGTTGCGAAGTAAGTAAATATTGAAATGTTATTATAAATACCAAACTCTTCACTTTCGAATTTATTTAACTTCCTAATTAAATGAACATCCTATTTGAGACATTTATTGTTTTCTAATCCTAATAAATATCCAAAATATGTATGTCCCATCCTTTATGTTATTTAACAACATAATTGATACTTGAAATACTGAGGTTTTACCAAAGGATATTTTCATTTTAAATAACGTAATATTTTCACTTAATATCAGGTTTAAATTTTAAAATTTTAAATAATTTGATGCATCATTATTGAGGAGGAGGTTAACTTTTTCAAATACCGTGATCTCTTACATCATCCGACAATGCTGATAGACAGATTTTACTAATGTTTTTATAGTTTTACTTTACTATAATTTCAGTAAATATTTGTTGCATACACCAGATATAATTTTTTTTTCTTATTTTTTTAGAGAAGTATAATTTGCAATGAACATTTGTCAAAATTTTGAATTTAGTATTATTTGACAACAGTACAAAATATTTTAATAAGAAACCTTTATCTTTTATGTTGTAATTAAATAGTAATTAATGCCATTAATTAGAATAGCAGCAGAAATAGGAAAATATTAATTTTCAAAAATTACTTTTTTTAATCATGTACGAAAAATAGTTATATTAGGAATTTTTATTCTATGTGTGTAGAATTCTTATTTATTATGCAATGAATCTTCTTATTTATTATGCAATGAAAAAGGGCAATAATGTATATCATTTAACAGTTATCAGTTTATCAGAGCACTATCAGTTCTTATCCCAAAAATATTTTTACAAATACGGCGCGAACATGAAAATGTTAGAGGAATTAAAATTTTAATTGCTTCCGATGTAAACAATAAGTTAAGTATCATTAAAGAGGAAAAGCTCTAATAATTTTTAGATTTTAACTAGCATTGGTCTTGTTAAAACAGTTAAAAATAATTTTGGAATGGGAAAAAATTAAATTATTTCATTTGTAATTTGTTCAAATGCTATCTTCAAATCATCTCAGTTTTTATCATTAGAATTGCTGTTCCTTTTTATTAAAATTTCAGTTAAAAGAACTGGAAGAGAAATAAAATCTAAAGAAATGCCTTATACCCAAATATTTAAATTTATCCTTTTTATTAAAATAATTCATAATTTCTAAAACAATGTTTTGAAAAATCTTCTAGAACTATTATTTTGAAGCATCAGTAATAACTTACAAACAATTCAGTAATAACTTACAAACAATTCA
>JAPMOR010120479.1:73741-84557 GCA_026543865.1 Argiope aurantia | reverse complement strand
CTTACAAACAATTCAGTAATAACTTACAAACAATTCAGTAATAACTTACAAACAATTCAGTAATAGCTTACAAACAATTCAGTAATAACTTACAAATAATACATCAAACATAAAAGAAGAAAAAAAACTTCAAAATCTTTTTCTTGAATCTACTTGAAACCTTAATGTTGTCAAAGAGATTCAAACAGCAAGTATAGCTTAATGAAAAAAAAATGTATTTTATGATAGCAACTATGATATGAAAATTGGACAGTTATATTTCTTCTGGTAATTCAAAATACTTCAAAATTGTAAAAATTAAAAATCCACTTCATTTAGCTGTGTATCATTCTGAAAACTTCCCAATATCACAAAATAATTTTAATAAATGAATAATATTAGTAAAAACAATAAGGCAACATTTTATTGTCTAAGATTATTTATATGCTTTAAAAAAACATTGTATATGTTGTAAAAAAAACCTTTGTATTATGTATATGCTGCTAAAAAACATGGGAGGAGAAAAATTATAATAATTTAATTTGGTGTTTTTTAATATGATTACAGCTGCAAAAGTAACTGTTGAGATACAAGATACTCTAATTAAAAGCAGTCAGCCAAAAACATTTTTCCTCCAAACATTAAAAAAAAAATCCATTACAAATATATAATTCATAATGAGGAATTCCAACATCTTCTTTTACATCATTCCATATCCAAAGTTAGAAGTTGAACAATAATCTCAACACGACAAAGTCAGCAAAAGGAAGGGGGGAAAACCCCTCTTTAAAGTGATAGATTTCTCAACAACAAGACAACACAGTTTGGAGATCACAGAGGTGAAAAAAAAATGGATGAATCAAGTGCGTAAATCTTTCTTTCATACATCCACCACACTTAATGTTTGCAAACATCTTTGCACGCAGTAGCGAGGAAGACATATAATCCAGAACGGGCCATCGACTTCCGAACATGTGTCTCACCTAGTGTAAAAAGACACGCTATAGAAATAGAAGTCATAAATATACCACCCTAACGTGATGAATTCCCAAAGTACACGATGAGGGGAAGTAAAAACGAAAGCAGTACATCTTTCTTCCAAACAAATTACCCGACTCCAACACGGAAAATGTCGTCAAAGAGCAACAGTAGCGAACAAGAGAGCTCTTAAACGGACGGCCATTTCCTCTGATTTATCGGGAGCAGTCAGTGTGATGCATGCCGATGGAGGCCGAGGCTGCGAGCAGTCATTTATTAGGAGAGAGGCCTGTGTCTGCCAGAGACGGAAGCACGTGCTGCAAACGTTGTTTACGTCTGGAGGCCCTCCAAGGATCAGGAGAGGATTGTCTCTTCCTGTAATTAGCGGAAAGGGTCACGATTGGACTTTTATGTAGTGTACCGACACTTCACTCGACGACGGTGCCTCGGCTGCGAAGGGTTAATTGTAACATTTTTTATATATATATTCAATGTATTATTGTACCTGCCTGTGATGCAATTTTTCTATGAACAGATGCTTCATCGGAGATGGTAATTGAATGATAGACATGAATCCCGAATTACCACACTTTGTGGTAATTCAGGATTCTGTCATCTATGTTTATGTTACTACGTTTGATTAGTGGAGTCAAGGATCTGCCGCAGTGTACAGGTTTTCAAGTTACTATAAATGTTTGGAGGCCCTTCAAGAATCGGGAGAGGATTGTCCCTTCCTATAATTAACGTAGAGAGTGTAAACCTGTGAATTTTTATGTAGTGCACCGATACCTCATTGGTGACGTGCTTCGGCTACGTAAAGTTAATTGTTATATTTTCTTTTTAGTACTTTATGTGTTGTGCCTGTCTATGATGCAATTTTTTTTATGAATAGAGGTTTCATTGGAGATGGTGATTGAATGATAGGCACGAATCCTGAATTATTAATTCATGTTACTGCGTTTGGCAAGTAGAATTAATGATGTACCATAGTGTACATATTTTCAAGTTAACACAATGTGAAAATGCTGGGGAGTGAAGTTACTAATACAATGGCAATCGTTTCGTCTGGTAGAGGTACCAAGATCTTCACAAGTGTTAAATTACAGCGAGGCTCTGTTCTAACTAGTCAATATTACCTGTAACATTTTTACCATACACTGTACCATATCTCAGAAATTATATCATGTTATATGCTCTTTAGTTTTTTTTAACGAATTGTCACAACACATGCATCAGAATTTTCTAGTCATCACATAGTACAATGCAGAAAAACCTGAAATAAATTAATTTGATCCCTTCTCCAGTGGTTATTGCTTCTGATCACTCTTGAAACTATTACGATTCACAAGAAAACCAACATAAGGGGGAAATTTTAACATATATATATTTTTAATTCTTTTCAAATGCATAGCAAGATACAATGTCTAAATTATATCCAGTTGCCTCAAGTTTTTAAAACAACTTCAAATTTCTAGTTAACAGAAAATTTAAAATCTTATTCAGTGTCTGTTTTAATGCCCTAAATCCAGTCTAATACAAAGGTTATTTTATATACAATATTGAGTAAAAATGGGAAGGGAGAATATCAGCAATAGTTTATATAATTAAGACTTTCAACTAGTAAGGTATATGAAAATTTTTCGAAAATGAATATTTATAACTAGCAGTGAAAAATTTTTATTATTTTTCCTATATTTATGCCTTAAATGGTAATTTTATGCTTGTTAAAAATAATTTGATAGTAAATATTTTTAAGAAATAATAATAATGACAAATCGACAGTTTATTATCACTATTTTTACATCTACAGATACAGTTTTTACATCTGCATAATATATGTATTCAGGTAAGTGGCGACATTCCGGCCGATGGTATCATTTAACCTATAATTATTCTTTCAAAATTCATTTTTTTAGCTACGTAGATTTTAGCCCGCCTATCCAGTGACAATTCTTACCTTCGATTTAATAACTATTTACAGAACTGCAAGTAATTGATAAGTAGGACTTCAGACTTCTAACCTCATTTGGCTCCTTCTATCTAATTCAATGAAAAAGTACTTAAGCTACTTTTTTCTTAACTTGAATTCCCTTTAACCTGCCCGGCTGTTTAACCTATAATATTGGCCAACTACTTATTCTTGACTGCAGAAGGAGATAAAAACTACGTAAATCCGTTGAAGCATACACGTAGGCGACCTTGAGGTCCCTTCATTCAAGAGCAGTCGGAACCAATACGCTCAGCTTCAAGAGAAAAAGAACAAATAAGACAAGAATTCGCAACACGATTCTACCTGTTGCGCTGCTCTTATCTGTGGCAGGATCAGCAGTTCGAGTGATCTCGAACACATGAATAATTCATTACTTGAATTGAAGAAAAATGAAGGAAGTAGACAAGCTTAGTTAAAAACTCTTCTCTGTTATTGTTAACTTTCAAATTCTCGTAAATTTGGCGTCGCATAGTAGGAATATTGACATGTTTGATGTAAACGTTTCTGTGGATAAAATTGACATGTTTGATGTAAACGTTTCTGTGGATAAAGCAAGCTTTACATATTCTTATTTATAATCAATAAAGAATTTTGATAATGTTAAAGTAATTGTAAAAGCATTTATTAACATCATAAATAATATCGGATTAAATGTTGATGTCGCACGATCATTTGTAATCGACACTCAGCACAATGATGATAATGTTAAGACTATTCTTTTAGTGACATTTATCAACACTTTAAATAATATCTCATTAAGTGATGATGTCATATGATTCTTTGTAATCAACTGACAGTAAGTAATGGTAATAATTTTAATATTCCTGCTATGATAATTTTTAATATCGTGAGTAATATAAAGTTAAAAAGATGTGTACTTATCAGAAAACATGATAAGCTGATGTACACGCAGAACAACCCGAAGCAAAAATTTTATATTTATGCACCAAAAAGGGTTCATACGAGAAATTTTAGGCAAAAAACATTGAAAAAATGTTTCTTCTTCAATGTACTACTTTTAGTTGCTTTTCTTTCGTTAGTTCCTCAATTAGAATAATAATTAGAATTTTTTTTTCGAATCAAAAATGCTTAAATACTGAGCTTATAAATAACAAAAAATTATCAGTAAATCGTAACTCTAATCTTCTTTCAATGACCTTCAAATAACTAAACATTAATACAAGGCCTTAGTTTATAGCGTCTTGATTAATTTCGGTTTAGACTACAAAATTGATCGAGATTGCCATGAAAAGTATGAATGCTATTTTTGAAGTATTTTTAAACCTGACCTGTCTGTTTCCTTTAAAATCGGCTTGGTTTCCTCAGATGGTATTTATTCGGATTCCATTTACGAATACGCATTTAAGAATAAATATAATAAATTATTTCTATCATTTCATTTTCGTTAAAAAAAATTTGTATTAATTTCATAATTTAATTTATATAATTCTTTTCTTGCTGAGTCGCATGATAAAAAGATTTTCTAAAAAGCATAAGTTCTACGCACTTTATGAAAAATATTTGTATCCTAAATAATTATGTAAGTACATATCGTAATCAATTTTGGAATATATCAGGAAAATCTGTTTTATATCAAGAATATAATACGGTTTTTAGCTAAATCAACTTTCAACTTTTAATGATTCTCGATTTTGATGGATCTCAGTTTTGGTATTCAGCTATGCCTATTTGCAAAGTTTAATTTCTTAGAGGACAGCTGAAGAAATAGTTGATGATTGCCGATTCTAGAAAACAAATTCCGTGAAACACCATATAAGTTGCAAACTAGTTCTCAGAAGTAAGTTAATGATATACGTGACGATTGCTCAGAAGTGTAAAAGAACAAAAACTCATTTGCACAAGCAAGGCATCATGATCTTTTTCACCTCATTATGACCATTCATTTTTCTTTCCTCTCGCATTTAAAAAAAAAAACGACAGAAAGAAAAGAGAGAGAAAAAATAATAAAAGAAAAGAATGTGTTTACCGCAAAATAATAAGCAATTTTAATCATCCAGATATTTTTGCGAGGCCAGATAATTTTTCACGAGCTACCTCCCTGAATGAGTGAATGCACCCACGTGGAAAGAACGGAATGCGTTTTCCATTTTCCACGAAGATGGGTCCTTTCGGGATCAATATTCTCTCCCCTGCACCAAACTCCGTAGCGGTCTACAGAACGTGCAAATAACAGCGAGGGAAGAACGTGAGCAGATTCCACAAACAGAACCTTTCGGAAGGTTGCAACCTCCACCAGACCCCCGCGTTTCAATCGCATCTGTAATTAGTCTTCGAGAATAACGTAATTAAAGCAAAAGATTCAATCTCTCTTCCATTGGGTTAAAACCATATCGATCGAGGCTACGTGTGTGGGAGTTATCAGCTGAAGTGGTCTGCTTTTGTCGCCGCTTTAACGACCTTAATTAATTTTGCACCCGCGCGCGTCTCGGGAAGGGGATTTTGTGGAGGAAAAGGGTTCAGTTTCAATTACAATGCAATATTTGCTGTTTCAAGTCTGTAGTAAATCGGAAGTCTTGAAAATTATATTGGTTTAATAAAGAATATAAAACTGGAATGGCGCGCACTTGAAAGTTTACAATTATAAAACTCTCCTGCCATCAACAAAGTTAAGTTACTTCCCTAAGAAATTGGACAATCCTGGTAAAGTTCGACACTTTGGTAGCTATTAATAGAATGGGCAACGATGGAATCAATTATTATGTGTTTGATGATTAAACAGCATAATAGGGGCCATTTTATATATATAAAGGACATGGTGCTTTATGTCAATCCAGTCTGTAGTAAATCAGGAGTCTTAAATAGATAATATTAAATTGGAATCCTTTGAATGTGGATACAATTCTAAAATTCTCCTTCCATCAACCAAGTTGAGGTGTTTCCTGTTAAAGTGAACAATCACTGCAAAAGTTCGACACTTCTTCAATTACAACGCAATATTTCCTATTTCAAATTCTTGGTGGTAATATAAAATTTCTGATAATATAAAATTGGAATGGCATGCACTTGGCAATGCATACAATACAAAACCATTCCTTCTATCAACAAAATTGAGGTACGTCTTATTAAACTGACTAGCTGTGGCAAAAGTTTGATACTTTTTCAATTACAGTGAAATATTTGCTGTTTCAAGTCTATAGTGAATCGGGAGTCTTAAAATTATATTGATTTAGTAGAGAATATAAATTGCCAGCTTCTTCAATTAAACTCAACATTTGCTGCTTCAAGTCTGTAATGAATAGGGAGTCTTAAAATTATATTAGTTTAAAAGATAATGTAAATTGGAATGGCGTGCACTTAGCAGTATATGCAAATCTAAAACTTTCCTTCCATTAACAAAGTTGAGGTACTTCTGATTAAATCAACACTCATTACAAAATTTCGACACTTCTTCAATTACAACGCAATATTTGCAGTTTCAAATCTATTGTGAATCAGGAGTCTTAAAATTATATTGGTTTAACAGATCATATCAAACTGGAATGGCGTGCACTCGACAGCATATACAATTCTAAAACTTTTCTTCCATCAACAAAGTTTAGGTATTTTCTATTAAACTATGCAATCTTTGCAAAAATTTGGCCCTTTTTCAATTACTATTCAATATTTGCTATTTCAAGTCTGTAGTGAATCTGGAGTCTTAAAATTAGATTGGTTTAACCGATAATATAAAATTGGAATGGTATGCACTTGACAGCACATATCTAGATGACACGGTGCTCTGTGCCAATCAAGTCTGTAGTGTCTTAAAATTATATTGGTTTGATAGATGGGCAATGATGCAATAAATTATTACATGTTTGAGTTAAGGATTAAATCTTATAAGAATGGCCATTTTATGTATCTAGATGACATGGCGCTTTTCTGTAGTGAATCGAGAGTCTTAAAATTATATTGGGTAAATAGAAAACTTGAATGTGGATGCCATTCTAAAATTCACCTTCCATCAACAAAGTTAAAGTACATCGTATTAAGCTGAACAATCGAGGCAAACGTTCGACACCTTGATGGCTATTAATGGAATGGGCATTTGATGCAATCAATTATTATGTGTTTCAGTTGATGATTAAATTATATATATATAGTGGCCATTCTTTACTTCTAGATGATATGGTGCCCTGTGTCAATGGTATTTGCTACTTCTAATTTTTTAAAAATATTTTATAATATTTATCAATTAAGATTCTTTAATGGCTTCTCTGTTTTGTGAAACATTGACTAAAACATTCCTTATAATTTCCATTATAATTTTCTGCCAATCCCTATATATAGATGTGGCCATACAAACTGAATGACTAAAAGAGGCTAGATTTTACATGGTAATGGGATATTTGCATTATAATATCTTACAGTTTACAGTCAGCTATTTCAGTAAATTTCAAATATAAATTCTACTTATTACTAGTCATCATTATCTTTTTCATGGACAGGGTTTTTCGAGATTTCAAAAGATTATAACCCGGCATACGTTTCAATTACATAAAGCATTACTACCGTAACAAAAAATAAATTTGTTATTCATTTAATTAAATTTTTATAATTTTTTTTTACTTTATTTTAAATTAAAAGGGTATTTCAGGCTATTGTTAAAAAGTAATTCAAAGGATTTTCTTCAGTTTTTCAAAGAAAACTAAAGCATATCGCATATGTCAAAAGGAAACATTGTTGATAGAGAAAATCCAGTAAGATCAATTGCCATTCAAATTAAAATCTTTTTTTTTATTGAAAACCTTATATTTTGGTGACCACGGCTTCACTACGGTGACAAAGGTAATTAACACTGTTTCGCCTTATTTCTCGATTTTTACTTAGAAAGATTAAGCTAAGAATTTAACTGAAAAAAAATTAAGTTCTTTTACTATATTTTGAATATATTAATAACCTTAAATTTCACTTGGTAATAAAATTACATCTTCAGCCAAAAAAATTAGCTTTTTTCAGTTTTATAAGCCCTTAGATCAGATCTTTAAAAAATCTTTTTCATTAAAAATATTTTGACAGATATTTAACAAACATCCTGAATGCGAAATCTCTATGAATTAAGGTAATGAATGGAAAAGAAATTTTGTTATTTATTAACAGAGAAATGGAATAAATTAAGTAATTGTTTTTAAAAGCAAATTAATAAAATTTAATTTAATGAGATAAAAGAGAAGATAGCAATATAAAGATTTCGAGATCAGAGTAGTTTGGTCTTGAGATATTTAGATAATGTAATCTAATAGGAACTATAGGAACAATTCAATCTACAAATAATATATATTATTTATCTTTATTAATAATGATGACATTAATTAATGATAAAAATTATTAAAAATGAATGTTTTCCAAGCAAATTCTATGTTCTCATCGTGAAAGTATAAAACCAAATTTTCATCATTAAAAAAATATTTAGATGATTGTTTTAAATTTTTTGCACAAAACGAATTGAAATATATTTTGTCATAAGGGAATTAACCCTTTCTAGGGCAATGAAAAGTATACTTCCGACCAAATTCATCAATCCTTGCATGAAGTTATGTACATATATTGGCATAAGTTATGAAAATTCTTTTAATAAGAGAGAAGTTTAGATGCTTCAATTCCTTATCTCACACAGAATAGTGTGTCTTGATTTGTTACGTCATTATTAATTCATCAAATTAAATTTATCTAATAAGCTAAATAAAACACTTTTCTTAAGCCGTCTTAATTCTAAAGATATTTTAACATACTATGCTTAGAGAAAAATGTCTTTATGAAGGGTTAATTAAGAAAATAAAAATCTTCCAGTATTGCTTTATATTTGAATAATGTCTAAAATATTTTGTGACAGCAGTGATACTTCTGAAAACTGGCCGTTATTCTGGAAATCACATGATCATTTAGATACACAATCGAAATATTTCTTCTTTTGATAATCGTAGTAAAGGTCAGTTGGAAAAGCAGATTTGATACTTCTACGGCCAGCTATTATCAACATCTCATGAATTGGAAGGTTGTTCTAAAGGGGGATTTCAAGCAGGACAAAGAATTCTAAAGAAAGCTAAGTACAGCCAAATCCTATTGTTCTTGCATGTTTCTAGTTCTGCTAGATTCTTTTCTTTTTCCTTTCCTTTTTTTAAGGTGAAATCTTTGCCTGTTAAAACCGTAATCAGTTAAATCTCTCCTAAAAGGAGCAATTGTGCTTACTTTTAACAATCTTCCTCGAGCTTTTTGTTTTTGCTTAAAACTGAACTTCCTTATCTGATGTGCATTTCCTGTTTCTGGAGTCGAATTCCTTTCCTTGTAATATTCGAAAAGAAAAAAAAAGGATTTGAACTACTTTTTTGTAATAAAAATATTTACATTTTTTTAAAAATGATTTCTTTTATTCCTTTTAAAGAAAAATGTTGAAAAACATATTATCAAATGAAAAAGCATGAATGTTCAGAAAGTCAGAGTCAATGATAATTTAAACGTAATCTATGAAAATAAACTTACTTGAATAACATAAGAATGTCATATTTAATGACAAAATCTTATGGAAAACAATCAAAAGTCAAATTCAATTTTATCAAGGTCTTCTTACATTATTAGTCTATTATGAAAGTGCATTCTATGCATTTAATTTTATCTAATGTAACCGTGTAATGTCATAAAGTTGAGTTGATTTTAATAATATTGTTAAGATAAAAAGATAATGCGTATTATAATATCCACATTAATATTATTTTCAAAACTTCCATTTAAAAAATTTGTATTGAGGAATTTGTTTCAATTAAGATTTTAAAACTTGCAGGATTATTTTGACTAGCTAATATGAAATAATTATAATTATAAAATTTAGAATACATGCAAATTCTAGCTAATCAAATCAAAAATCATCTTCATTATATTTCATAATTTGAAGGTTAATTATGTCATTCATTTTTATTATCTTAAATATCCTGTATTGAAGGAGTGGAAGTTAAATCGAACTTTTTTATCCATAGTCTAATTTTCTATACAAAGGAAAATATCACTTGTGAAAAAAATATTTCTCCACATGAAACTGATTATTGGATTTTTTTTAAATTTAATTATTCAAAAATATGTTATATATAGTGAAAAATAATCGGCTTTCGCATTTTTATAAAGTTTATTTGCATCTAAATATGAATTTCTTTATCTATTAGCTTTAAATTAACTAAGACTCAACTGAAAATTTACATAAAACTTAAAGCAGCTAAAAATTTGAAAATTAAATTTTATATATCAAGATACATTTTCTTTTTCTATATAGAAAGATTTTTTTTTTTAAAGCTAATGTTTGAGAACATTTACGAGTTTTCAAATTTCATTTGCGTCAACAAATTAAAATAATCCTAATACTGGCAAAATACATAAATAAAAAAGCGAAATACATAAAATAAATAATAAATAGTAGCAGAACACGACTATTGTTAAAATGCTACCCATTTTTTAAAAAATATTTATAATTTAAAAGTTTATTTATTCCTAATTTCCAGATAATTATTTCCACTGCAATTCTTATGTATAAAAAGCTTACTTCTTCCATTAATTTTTTCGTTTCATTATACATTCCGCCTCTCACACATTAAACTATTAACTTATATCTTAATAAAATTAAATCGCTAAGAAAATCATAGCACATCCAATATAAGCAAAAACATCTCCAACATATATATGGAAAATAGTATTGGAAGGAATATTAAATTTTTGATCAAATAAATAATGACTGCTTTGCCACTTAAATATTTCCGAAAATAAAACTAATGATATTATGAAAAAGAGAGCCTATGCCGTTTTATTCAAATTTATTCAATTTCTTTTCTTGCATCTTTAAAGCTCAGAAACGTTTAAAATTTTCACAGAAAAATCAGAAAAAAA
>JAPMOR010120479.1:55046-73731 GCA_026543865.1 Argiope aurantia | reverse complement strand
TTTAAAGCTCAGAAACTTTTAAATTTTTCACAGAAAAATCAGAAAAAAATTTATTCAATTTCTTTTCTGGCATCTTTAAAGCTCAGAAACGTTTACATTTTTCACAGAAAAATCAGAATAAAATTGAATCTTTGAACTATTCATATTATATAAACTGATTCAATATTTGTATAATAACTTGTAAAAATTAATATTAATTGAATTTTTAGATCAGTATTGACCATATTGATTGCAGTTAGTATCAGTAATAGCTAATTAATAATTGATTAAATCACATATATAATAGATTAAATTTATACACTATATTAACGTGATTACATTCTAATGACTGGAATTCAAGCTTTTAATTGTAACTACCGAGTCCTGTGGACTTTCGCCTTCCTCATACTTTTTGTAGTCTTATTTCTGTAACTTATATACAAACACAAAACACTTTCTCACGATTACTTTTTTTTTCTGCTTTTTGTCTTGTTTTGTTGAGTGTGTCAGAAATTGATTATAAATTCATCTAAGAAATTTAAAAATAATTCAATAGCTGATAATTCTGCCTAATCAGGAAGAAACGAAAAAAATAAAAAAAAAAATAGTTATTTGAAAAGAACGCCACCGTTGCCCATGACAAGAAAAAGGCGATATATCTACTATTGCTCGAGATTAAAATTATTTCTTATATAATAGTATTTGATGAGAAAATATTACTTTTATGTAAAATAATAAACTAATTCATTTATCCTTTTTTTAAATTAAATTATTAATATAATTCAAATCAGATGGTTTTTAAAATACCGACCATAATTGTCCTTAAATTAAAATCTGCTGCATCAATTCAATTATTTTTTTAATTTTGAAAAATTAATAAAAGTTGGGAGAACAATTATATGAAAAGTAAAATAATATCAAAGCAAAGATAAATTTTGAATTTTTCAATGGTATAGAAATATTAAATTCGATATAATTTGTTCCTAAGTTGGTGAGAAAACACCACAAAATTTCCATCATTTTCAAATGAATTATTTTGTCTTTTTTTGCTTTTAAAAGTCGGCAGTATTCTTTTTCTTGTGTTAAATAATAATTGTGGAAAATT
Organism: Argiope aurantia; assembly: GCA_026543865.1. Taxonomy (NCBI): domain Eukaryota; kingdom Metazoa; phylum Arthropoda; class Arachnida; order Araneae; family Araneidae; genus Argiope; species Argiope aurantia. The sequence continues at coordinate 72,647 of JAPMOR010120479.1, read as the reverse complement.
TGGTCAAATTCGCTCCATTTGTTTAACAGGAGATATGAAACATACATACATATATATATTCACAGCCACAATGACTTTTATTTATACCAGGTTATATAAAATCTTTTGAAATTATGTTTATCATCGTAAAAATATAGCTATAAAAGAAATAATAAATTTTCTATACAATAAATCATTCCTTTTGAGATACTTTACAACGTAAATGCTTTCGAAAATAAAAACCAATAATATTATCTAAAATAGAAAGAGAGGGCCGTTTGTTACAAGTTTCATTTAACAACTTATAGAAGGATAAAAAGAATAGAATTCGCATTGAAAAAACTGTTGCTGTTGGAAATCCAAAATTTGGGAAAAAATCAATCGAAATCGCGTGTTTTCTTTCATGCCCAAAACCTTTCATATAATTTTTTTTCCACCTTTCTTTTTGGAACACCGATTCGATTTAATCAACTGTCTTCGTAAGAGTCTGAGCCCCGAAAGTTGAGTTTGGGCGCGCTCTGATGAGAGATGAGTCATGGGGTTGTCACGTGGTGTTATTGATTCTCTTTCAATGGAGTGCTAGTGTTGGTTCCTCTGCTTAAATCTACTCTTCAACTGCGCTTTGATCGATATCTGTGCCATTCTTCAGATATTTATGGACACGCGACCTTTAGCGATATCGGATATTACGAGTTCGGGCTACCGCTGGATTTGTCATTATTTCTGGTAAAGGGGGGAATAAAAAAGCAATGACACCAATAAAGATTTTCTGGGGAATCAAATTGGTGGTGGCAGAGGAGATAACGAGAAGCATTTACGAAGTCAGTCTTCTGCCTTTCATAATGGCAGTGATTTTCAATTACTGGCATATGTGTAAGGTGGATACTTCGTTTTCAGTAAGGTTTGCTGAGGTTACTGACCAGAATATAGTATATCAGATATTACGCGTTTGGTCTACCCCCTGGATTTGTCATTATTACGGGTAAAAGGGGGGGGGGTTAAAAAGAAATGACACCAATAAGAATTTTCTGGGAAATCAAATTGGCGGTGGCAGAAGAGATAACGAGAAGCATTTACGAAGTCCTTTCTTCCTTTCATAATGGAAGTGATTTTTAATTACTTGCATATGTTTGAAATATGTGTGAGGTGAATATTGCGTTTTCTGCATAAGGTTTGCTAAGGTAACTGACCAAAATATAGTATATCGAATATTATGAGTTCGGGGTACTGCTTAATTTGTCATTATTTATAATAAAGGAGGGGGGGGGGTAAAAAAAGAAATGACACCAATAAGGATTTTCTTGTGAATCAATTTGGTGGCGGCAGAAGAGATAACAAGAAGCATCTATAAAAGTTAGTCTTCTTCCTTTCATAATGGCAGTTATTTTCAACTACTGGCATATGTTTAAAATATGTGTAAGGTGGATACTTGGTTTTCAGTATAAGGTTTGCTAAGGTTACTGATCAGAATATGATATTAGGATACACACATTTCAGATATTATAGTTATATATTTCTGTGAATATTTGTGAAGAGTTTAGTTTTTGTAGTTATCATGTTGTTAATAATAAAAGATTGCGATTTTTATGTTTGGTAACTAAGAAATATGTTTTTAAAACCAGAGCTAAAAAGAAATTTTTTAATATAAAAAAATGTTAAAAAGAATATAAAAATGAATATAAAAATCAAATTGTTTTTGATTTTCAGAAATTTAAATGATGAATGTTATCTCAACTCAAGTCAACTCATTTTTTATATCATACAAAGTCTTTTAAAATAAACTCTGCTGAAATATCATAAAAAATATATTATATTTTAAATAATAACATAATAACATATAAATTTAATATAATAATTTTTTATAATATCGAAAAGCACCAAAACTACCGGGCCTTTTTTAAATAAAAAATCTTTCAGTCAAGTAATTATGTTTCATATCAATAGATGGTACTTAAAAAATAATAATTTATATTGTAAATGCGATACAAGAAGTTATTTTTGGTTTTTAACAACGTATAAGAATTTAAAAAAAAATATAAAATGTGTCTGAAAGCTCTTTATAAAAAGCATTGGCATATTTCAAATAAATAAATTTATTCAAATAAATATGGCTATTTCTCATTTTTTGCGTTTTATTAAAATTTGTCATATAACAAGTAGTTTTTATTAGTTTCTTTTTTCTTTTTGGATGTGTTAAATAAGTTTTTTTAATATCTTTTGGGAGAGAGGTGGGGAAAACGGAGTATGTGTGTGACTAAACAATGAATCGTAAGATCTGCTTTCACTTTCAGCTTTGATTAATAAAGTCATATCATATTAAAATCTGAAAACTAAAAATGTTTGAAAATAGCTAATTACCTTTCTTTCAATACCCTAAAGATGACAGGATACTTTTACTACTAAAACTTTACTAGAAATTATAACCAAAGATATAAGAATAAAAAACAATTAATAAAGAATAAGAATAATAAACAATTACTGGCTTAGTGTCATATTATGCTTAGTAATTTTTTAAAGCCCTTTAATTGATCCCCCCCCAATAAAAAGCTTTAAAGTGCTGTAATTTCTGTATTTTAAATTCAAAACTTTATTCTATAATACACAAATAACAAACATGAGAATAATGAATTAGGCAATCAAAACGAATACAACGAAATGTTTCGTTCCTTTACTTGACATTTTCTTTTATCTTTTTCTATATTCCACAAAATTTAATTATTTTTTTATAAAAAAATAATATTTTGGCATATTTAATATATTTTTATAGTATTCTTTATGTATTGGCTGAATGTGAAATTCAATTTAATATTTTCAATATAAACTATGAAATTGTTTATATCTGTTTAAAATCTGAACTATACAAGAATATTTTATTTTAAGATGGCATTAATTTATTATATGATTTTATTTATATAAAAAATTCATTTTATTTATATAAAAAATATCCATTAGTAGATTCAATTTTTTTTAAAAAACGGAAGAAAAAATAATATGTATTCATCGAGGTAATAACTTAACTTATTTTTCTAATATTACGCATAAAAAATCTCATAAGCTCTTAAATTTTCTGTAATTATTTTTTGATTTCAATTTTTTATAAAATATCAAACTGTCTTAAATGCATATAAATGATCTGATTTTTCGAAGTAATTTATAAAGTACTGTAGGCTTAATATTAGGCTATCATTTTATATAATAGCGTTATTAACTGAAAATTATTTTTCAGCCAATCAGTTTATGACCTCATTTACAATGTAATATTTTTACTTTCACGTTAGATCGAACTAATGATAATTTTTGACTAATTTAACAGTATTGCTAGATATGAAAGCACAACTTCGTTATGAAAATTGAGAACTAATAATTTATCTAATTTATTATCGATATTTAAATTTAAATTTGATTAAAATATATGACGAATCAAAAACAATTACTTATAATCAATAATACACACAAGCTCATAGAATTTATAAACGAAGCTATCCAAGGAAAAATAACGTCTATAAATTTAAATAAAATTTTCATAATTTCTAGTAAATTGCAGAAGTTTGAACATCTATTTTCTACCACATTTTTAAAGAAAATATTTATGTAAAATAATTTTTATAAAAATATGCTTACTTGAATAGCAACAGTGTGACTCTGAAACAAAGCTTTCACCCATTAATTAAAATTTCAGGAAGGAAAAAAAATGGCCTTTTTATTTTAAATTCTACCAAAATTTTGAGGTTATCTTTCCAGATTCTTCTGATAGTACCGAAGTTATCAAGAATTAAAGACTCTGTTGGAACTAAAATAAAATCCGCTAAGTGCGATAGTGAAATTAGCTTTTTCTCGCATAGTTCTGTTCAAAACATAAAGTTTTACACATCCTATAATTAAATCGCAGCAGAAAGCCTATCATTAAGGAATTTTTACTCGACACCAAATTTATGCGATAAATAAATAAAAAATTAATTAGTATTTTCAAAGTTTTGACTGAAGTAGAATTTCTTCGCAATATGCCAAGAAAGGCCAATTAGGCTGTTCTACATTTGATCGATCATCTACAAGTAATGGGCAATTTAAAAAGCAAAATAGAAAACGGGTTAAATGAAGCGACAATTTATCATCACAAAATGCATCTGAGAAAGAGAGCATCTTTTTTTTTTCTTTTTTTTTTTTTTTTTACTATTTATGAAATATTTTTCCTTTATTACCTGATGTTTGATTGGATAAAGTGAAAATTGTTTTATTATTACCAAAAAGTAGATCCATGACTTACTTTAGAAAATGAAACTAATAAAATTCGAATCTTAAAAAGATGCTTTAAACTGAAATTTGGCATTCACTTTGGCATGCTAAAAAGCCTCCCCGATTTTGCTGTCAAATGTTCCGCCGATCTCCATCTTAAACGTAGCGAACCAAGTCAGTGACCTTAACAGCCTTCTAAACGGACCTGACATGCATATCGCCATGAATATTGATATTTCTGAACGAAAAATGAAATAAACTAATAAAAAGTAAATCAGGAAAAAATAAACAGGTTGCTTGCAGAAAATCACATTTTTGCTGACCTGAACGGAGATGCCTATTCTTTTGCAGAATCATTTTCTTTTCGGCTGCAAAACATATAATTTAATATTTGCGTCTTTTTGCTTTTAAAGCGATCCGTCACGATCGACAATAAGGCCAAACGCAGTAATTGGAAGCACGCGTTTTATTGAAACTCATCTCTCCTTGCATTAGACTAGAATTCAATTTGTGTAGCCCCTTAATGCTTTTCTGATAGCCTAGCGAAGTTACCGATGTTATCATTCGTTGTTAAGTCTCCGGCGAGGAACCATAATCAGTCCATGTTGCATTATTCTATTTTGTTTGAATTTTTTTTAAGGAATTACAGGGAAGGTAGCATTTGATGATATTATGCAAAGGATTCTCCATGCTTGTTTTTTTTAAACTGTTAGCACGAATTTCAGAAAGTCCACGAACGAAAACAAATAATGAAGAATACGGAAATACATCATTGATGGAGTCGGGGAAAAATAATATATGCATCTCTAGTTTTTTTCACCCTAACCGTATGTTTTGTGAATTGCGCATGCCTATAAGTTTTGAACCAATAATCAAGTTTTTCCAATCGCATAACATTTTCACGAAATAGTGTTAGTTCAAAACAAGTACTAAAAATTTTTTTTCTTGTGTTTCAACCTTGTTACAGCTTCCTTATTCCGTAGAAAAATTATTTTAAATGTTCGGATCATGTTTATTAGCCAAAGACTTTTTTTTTATTACCCACTTGCTTTATGAAGTTGAGAAAAAAAAAGATTTAAATTTTCCTCCTTTAGTATGAAAAGCACGAGACATAATAATGACTACTAATTATATCATTCCATTTGTATTTATAGAGATTGCAATTTGCAAGATCTTTAAATTTGTGCAAAGATTTATGTAACAACAATTTAGAAACCCCTACGAATAATTGCATCCTTTACATTTAGTTCAATATTTTATTTTGCATAACTGTTATGGGGAAAAAAATACGTTTGAATTTTTTCTTGAACTTTTTTTCCTTTTTTCGTATACTGAGTTTTGAGCAATCTTAAGTAGATATTATAAGTAGAGCAATATGTAGGAAAATCAACATAAAGAAAGAAAGAAAAGAAAAGCTGACCTGATATGTGTTACATATATCATAAAAGCCTCACTATCTTTATTTTTTCTGCATCTTTTTTTTTTTTTTTTTTTTTTTTTCCAATTTTGCTAGTTAGTATTCAGAACATAATTTATTATTGGTCAATTTTACCATATGCATCCCTTACCCCATAAAGAAATATATAGTTCCTTTATGAGGTAATAAGTAATATGGCATATATTTGGCTTCAGTGTATTTCTTTGAAATAAGTTTTTAAGAAACATATATGTAATACGAAAAAAAAAAAGAAAAAAAAAAAAAAAAAAAAGAACAAAAGAAATAAAAAATATGCAGAGCTTTTAATTTGAAATTAATAATTTATTTTTTTTGTCCTGTTTCATAGTAACTTAATCTCAAAATATCTTTTTTCCCTATTCATTTCATTTTTAATATTATAAAATTTTAATAATTAAAAATAATATTATAATTTTTAATATTTTATAATATTAATAACATAGAACCAATTTAATTATCAGTCTGCTATATGTTTCTGCACATGATTATAGGTATCAATTTAGAGTATTAGAAAATCTGAGATATAAAAATGTTTTGAAACGAAAAATACACCAAAAAATATGTCAAATAAATAAATATGAAAAATAAAGAAAGGAAATCAAGTTAATTACATGTAATAAATGGATTATTGCAAAGTCGTATGAAAATAAGCAATAAAAAAATTCATGAATATTTTTCCAAAAAGAGAATAAATATACAGGTTTCAGAATTAATTTTTGTGCCATTTTTTTTACGTGAGATAACATCTCATTTTATATGTGGATAAAAAAAAGCGCTAAATAAAGCAATAAATTAAAATAATATCTTACAGAATAAAAAGAGTTTTTAAATAATTCTAGAAAATAAAAACATAAACGAAGGAAATTAATAAGTAAAAAAACTAATTATTACTCAAATTTAAAAGTTTATTGAAAAAAAAAATCATGTAATATTTTTTTGTAAAAGTGTCGAATACAAACTGCATTTAGGCAAAATAGATTTCATATATTTTCAAAAAATAAAATCAAATATCATAAATATAAGGAAATAAATCAATAACTACTTTCAATCTAAAATGTACATGTTTACAATCTACAACAATTTTTAAATATATAAAATCGTATATGAAGTGTCTACTAATGTCTTATTAATTTTTTAAAACACAGAATAGAAACATAAGGAATAAAAGACAAACAGTTGTTTTCCTCTTTTATATTTTCATTCCATTCATTTAATCGTATTAAAATTTGTATATTATCTTAGGTTTCTGCTCTTACTTTTAAGCCTAGTACTATTTAAAAAAGTTTCGCGTGAACTTTTGTAATGTATTACAATTAAAAATTTAAATGCCCAACCCATATTTTTTTGCAGCGGATGCACACTTTCTATAAAAAATACCCACATTAAAACACAAATTTGTTTTTTAATATCATGAAGAATCAGTAATCTGTTTTTAAAGAATAGGGAAGCATTAAATGTTTATTTGAATAATCAAATGTATGAATTCTGTTCACAAATTATAATGTTGATACCCAAACAAAATAATATAATCTTAATTTTAAATAAAATTTTAAAAAAAATTAAATATTTTACTGTTCTAGGAAAATAATGTATTTCAATTTTTATTCTTTTAATGCAAGAATTATGCACATTTCCAACATATCAATGCACGTCTCCATCATGTAAACAAACAATACATATTAATATTTTAAGTGCTGATTGTTTGATTTTATTTCTAAAAATTATTTGCTAAAGGATTTTTTAATATTGAAATAAAGCATTACAAAATCTGATAAGTATGTAATTTTTTTAATTATTAAATTATGGTAATCGTAAGTCTGATAACACCAAAAATAATGTAGATTGTTTTCCAGTGCCGAAATAATTGTTAGCTGATTTTAATTATGAAATTTAAAATTCTAAAGCAGGAAAAATGCTTACATACAATAACATTTTACACTAAAAATACATTATTGAATCATACCTAAGTTACATGACGATGGAGAGAAAACTGTAAATTTGATTTTTATGAACGTTTTAAGTTCAAAGATTGATGCATTTAACTTAATTTTTAAAGGTTGAAAACTAGACCATTTTTCCTTTGTAAAAAATAACTTTTATTTAAATTTTAAAGCATAATTTTGACAACAAAACTGGCATAAAATAGAGTGCAATAATTCATTTTCTACTATTCTAAATGTAAAAAAAAAAATGTCGGTCGTTAAGTTTTAATCAGCGAGATTTTTCCCAGCATCTTTATGGGTAAATATTACTTAGTTTCAAAACACTGGGAATATAATGGGAATATAAATAAGTTTAAAAGGTGCTTTTTTCAAATGATATTAAAATGTACAGTTAATGAAGAATCGTAAAATTACCAAGAGCGATGCTTTATTTAGTAGACAAAAGCATAAATGAGACATTTGCTTTTAACCAAAATAATGTTTGAACTACTTCAGTTATCGAAAATCAAGTTTACACAAAATCCAGAATGCAATTTTCAATTTTATAAAGCATTAATTACAAAATAAATGTTGAAATTATTAATTGATAAAGCGCAAATACAACATCGAATTTAGTAGCTCGATGGTGAATGCATTTTTATACACGTATTATGGAGCAATACAAAATAGATGTCTATTGACTTTTTCCATAACATAGAAAGTATTTTTTTATGAAATGAATTTCTAAGATTTATCTGCCAGTAGTATATTAAGTTAACAATAAATGAAACTTCATCTTTTTTTCAATTATGTGCTTAGCACTCAGCAATCACCAGAATTTTAAGCTCGAATCAAACAGTATAAAATATAATAGAAACATTCTTAAATAAATTTTTGTATTTTGAACTACATTATCATTTAGTTTTTAAGGAACAAGAAATGAACTGTAACTGAATTCAAAGAGCAATTTCTGATCATTTCAAATCGGCAAGCAGAGAAAAATAAAAATAAATAATAGTTTTATTCCTTTTAGATTTATTTCTTTTGGAAAATTCTAAATAAAGAAACATGCATAAAACTTATAATGTCTTTATTTTATTTATTTCCAGTTTTTTTAATACCAAAAGCAATATACTATTTAAATGCTTTTACAAATTTAAAATCTGTGAGACACGCTGAAGGAATATTTGAGAGATTAACAAGTCATTCTCATGTGAGCTGATTTCGAGTTTTGTTATTTTTTTAGAACAGTCGGAAGTCTCAATGTTTAGAAAGTTAATTTACTAATTAGTTAGTAAACTAACACAATTAGGATTCACATGTAGAAAGTATGTGAAATTATGTGAAACTATTGCTTGTTATTTGAATGTTTACATTCTACCTAACACATAAATAATCATAATTATATAATGAATAGTTGCACCACTCTCAGAAACTGTAATAGAAATTAAAATATAATGCAGCTTCTAAATCAAATTTGAAAAGTAGAAGAAAACTGTAATCAGTTTTCAAAAAATGGAAAAGTTGCTATGCCATTCTATTCTTAATAAGTTGCTCAAGTAAAAACACACACACACACACATTAAGAATCTCTTTGTATTTTGGAAAACACTCTATATCATTTTCTACATTTGTTTGTGTATAAACTTCATACAAGCAGAGAAAACTGCAAACAAGGATTTTGATATAGCATTATTTTTACTTGAAGTAGCTACTAACTTTGATATAGCATTATTTTTACTTGAAGTAGCTATTATGTACTTGAAGTAGCTACTAACAACATTAGTTACTTCTATAAGCGTTTCGCTAACTTTAATCAGCATTATTTGATGGCTATTCAGAAATTCGATTCAGCCATTTAACCCATTTAAACTTTTAAACAAATATAACCACAGGTTTATATTCATAATATTTATAGCATATAAATCAAAATCAACAAAACTTCAACAAAGCCACACAAATAAATAAGTAACGACTAGCATATGTAAGCTTTATCAGTTCTTTTCAATATTTACTAAATGACATTAAAGGCTTTTGCACATGTGTACCATTCGAAACGAAATCAGCTGTTAAAATTTTCTCGAATAATACTTGAAGAAAATAAACTTGCAACAAAGATGTAGATATTGACGTTTAAGTATCAACTAATTACCGTCAAGAATAACTTAAGGAATCAGTCAAAAACGTCTGGCATTAAAAAGAAAACTAACTCGATTAAATTCTTGTAAATATCAGAAATTTTGTTACTAAATATTCTATAGCCTACTGATTTAAAATTATCATTACCAGATTAAATTTCGAAGTATTATAAAGGTTAAATTAGCAATTTATAGAAAGTATTTAAAATGAAAAGGATTTAATGCATTATGAATTTGTTTAGATTACAGAAAATGGACTGTTAAAATGAACTTAGCAATCTTTGGTAATTGATGATAGATTTTCTTTTCGAAAAACATATTATTGGACTTACCGTTATTGTTTGTATGTACTTTCCTCATCCAGGGGTATATGGTGGTTCCCATCGCCGGTTCGGATCCAGAACAGTCCGAATTTTGAGTGTCCGATCTCTGCAAATGAGATCCAGGCGGTGGCGAACTGTCCGGCGACGACCTGTTGTTATTATTGGGATGGTGATGCAAACTGTTCTCTGTTCCGACATAGTCAACGACACTAAGTGGCGTGCCCAAATTCTGGCCGACACTGCACGATCGTTGAGTGTAGTAAGGGTGCGGCGAATTCCCGTGGTTGGTATAGCCCCCCACCGCGGTCCCATTCTCGACGGGCCCGTAGTTGAGCGGTTGTGGATGAAAAACACTGCCGTAATGCTGTCCGTAATAATCCGGCATGTAGTTACCCTGAGAGTACTCCTCTAACGGCGGAAACTTCGGGTCCGGATCGTCATACTGTTGGCTGTTTCTCGCGAACGATGCCATGATCATTAATTTTTGGGTGAATTGGATGGAAATAATTTTTCTTTGCAGGATGTCATTTAACTGTGCCGTGGCTCCACCCGCCGCGGCGAATTAGCATATCACGTGGATCGCCTCGGCGAATCGGGAGGAGAGACCCCGACCTCTGCGCAGGCTCCGACTTTGATGGATGGTAGGAAGTCACGCCTTTAAAATGGCGCGCGGAGTGAGGTTTCTTGCGATTTTCATGCCACTTTTCGGGGTTCGACGCGGATCGGACACTGGATATAGACATCAAAAGAATGCCAGAACCCTTCCTCGAAGACTGGTCGCCACACGTGAGACTTTTTTCGGGCGGGGGAGGTGACCAGACCGGCTGAAAAGGCGTCCAAAAGGCTACGCCTGAAATTAACAGGTGGCCAATTATTTATCCGTTGCCGGAGAAAAGTTCTGTAATGACTCGTCTGTCTTCGGCGAAGCAGTGAAAGAGGTAAAAAGAGAATGGAATGAAGGCGGCATTTTCTCCGCCAGAATTCAGTCCACGTGATTTCCGTAAAGACAATCGACAAGTTTAATCGGATCTAATCATGATGCACTGTCGATTCTGCAGGAAAAAACGACATATGTTTATTTCTTTCGCACCACTTCTCCCTCGTATTTTTATTTCTTGGCAGTCCAGTTTATGCAATCGAATTATTAAAATTTATTAACTTATTGTGTTTTTGAATAACATTTGTTCCCTCTTCTTTTTCTCGAATATATAAGTTTTTAAAAATATACTTTCAACTTAATAAAAAATTATGAATATTATGAAATTCTCATTTTATTCTAAATTAATCTATACTTAGTTATTCTTTAAAATATTTTTAACTTCAGAAAATAAGTTTTTAACCTTTTTCTTCTATTATTTATAATTAATTGTCATTTTGAAATATTTTACCATTTTACATATGAAGTTTAAACTTAAATGACACTTTTCGGTTGTTACTTACATGTTTCAAAATAAGATAAAATCAAATGAATTTTTTCTTTTATTTTATTTGCATTGCTTTTCAAAACAGCTTTTCTTATGAATGCCTTATTCTTTTTCTTTTTTTCACATTTTTACTTTTGTAGGTGAATATCAGTTTATTATTTTATTCACAATTATTTTCTAAGTACTATAATTACATCAAAGTATATTAAAAATTCTCTATAACGCGTTATCTGTTACGTTGATTAGGCCTAACGTTTGCATACATCTATCTAATACCACAGAACTAACTGAATGCAATTTTCAAAATTAAGATTACTTTACTCAAAGAGATTTCCTATTTTTTTTTATCATTCGATAATAAATATTATAAAATTTCTTTTATCTCAATATAATTGCAAATATTATATTACATTACATGTTCTATTAGGCGGCAAAAAACATACAGAAATTTTATTTTATGAAAGTTGCCGGTTTTTTATGAAAGTTACCAGTTTTTAGAAAGTTGCCTTTTCTAAGTTCAACATATTATCAGATTCCGGTATCCATTTCGAAAATGCCGAGCTCGCGATTAATCGGTTTTGTGTTTTTCTTTCTTGCCGTATCGTTATTGTCGTTCCGCTGGACAGTCACAAGGGACCGCATTGACCGATGGTCATTACGAAATGAGATCGGATAGCGAGTGAGCAAGGCAAGCCGGCCTATTCCCGTTATATACTTTGACCAGGTGCTGTGAAGTGCTTGCTCACAACGTTCGTTGCTAATGAACTGTGAAATTGAATCGAAACTCTACAATACGTCGGACCTGTCGTTCGATAAACTAAGTAGTTGTTCGGAAAATTACTCGGAAGGGGGTCGGTTATAAATTGCATTTTGAGAATTTTTTAGATCTGATTGAGCTGCAATTTCCCGAAACCGATTTCGACAACTTATTGAACGAGAGAAGAGAAATTCGATGCTCAATTAAACTAATATCTATTTATAAAAAACAATTTCTTTTATACAATGAATATTATACTTAATTTATTTTTTCTCTTTTGTGATTATTGGTTGTGGTTGTTCTATTTCACCGAGAATCATTCAAATAATTTTTGACATTAAAAAATGAAATAAAACTTTTTCTTCCTTTTTTTAATAAGGAGGTAAAATGCTGTTATGAATAACGCCAAATCATTTAAAAAGGTAATTTGAAGTTAAGTTTTGATTATATGATTTTAAGAAATAATTACATAAAAATTTTGCTTTTCATACACTTTGTTATGCTCAATATAGTTTCTTTTTTTAATATCTAACAAAAGTATCGCTATTAACTGACATAAAGATTTCAAAAACTAGGTGCGAATATTATGCATTTGAAGAGCAATGAAATGAGAGAAAAAAATATTTTTATTACAGTGTTATATAAGGTTTACATGGAGAAGAATACGTAATTTATTACTTGAAAAGAAAATATTCATACATATTAATATTTTAATGAAAATTCTTTAAAATGAAACAAAACTTTTAAATAATTATTTGAAATATGCACAAAGAACAGTGTAATTATAATAAAATAAAGTTTCTCTTTCAGCACAAGTTTATCTCAGATTTATCCCTGGAAATTTTTTGTCAATCCGTTTTCAAAAGTAATAGACAATTAAAATGGAAATTAATTTGTTACCTAAAAATTAAGTTAAAGAAAAACAAGTTTTTAAAAACAATTTTTTTTTCCTCTTACACCCTTCCCCCATACTGTGTAGAAGCATTTCCTTGGATTATAAAATAAGCCCAATACTTTTGAAAAAAGAGAAAAGCATGGAGATAAAATTGTTATTATTAATGCTTCCTTCCTGAAGATGTATTTTTTTAAAATTTTTTATAGTTATTTCCATACATGTTTAAGGAGAGAGGGTGATGCGATTTCAGATGGATTTGATTTTAATATGAGAGCAATAACACACAACTATTTTAAAAACGGAGTTGAATATAGTAGTATTGATTTGTAATTGATTTCTGACTAATCATAGCAAAATTTAAATAATCAGTTTAGAATATTACGTAGTTTATATTTTTTAGAAGATTCAAGCACGGTCAACTACTGATTTGGATAGTTCTATGTACTCTCCTAAACAAGCTCTTCATTAATAAAACATCAGCTAAAATGTGTCATACTCCATTTTGATCCAGTCTATTAAGCTAATTGTTACTAAGCAGACACTATGGCGCCTAATCCCTGTAGCGAATATGAGAAGGGAGGACTAATAGGGAGGAGATATTATAGGAAGTGTGAGGCAATGAGAATCTAACAACAATATGAATTAAATATTCTTATGGATTTAAAGTCTATTGGTATTTTTCCACAGTTCATATTTAATTTTTAAAAAAAGCCTGATTAATTCTTAACAGTACTAAGTCACCTCTCACGTGAAAACAGTGCTTTGTTGGCTATGCCAATTCGAAAATTTAGTAATAAATAAATGTTAAAAGGAGAATAGAGTAATTGGGGATATAAGCTTTTGTATGGAATGTAGAAATTAAATAAGGAATTAAAAACTTCGAATTTCAGTACTCCATGAATCCACTGCTCATCGGCAAGAATGTAGGAAGAAATAAACAAATGTCACTACTTATATTTTTTAAGCATATATCCGTTCCTAACTATGCATATTCTCACATAAATATCTATTATTAGATGATTAATTGTTTATTGGCCCACATTGTAATTGCGAATCAGTAGTTTTACTGAATTTTGAAATCATAATATTTACTGAATTTTGAAATCATAATATTTACTGAATTTTGAAATCATAATATTTTGATGTTCTTTTAAACAATAGCAGAGATTCTTTCAGTGTTGCTTGAAAAACACTCGTTTTTTTTTTTTTTTTTTCTTTTTTAAAGTCTACTAGATTTTATGCCTTAATGTGGAATAACTTTTTTTGTTATTGTGATCTTTTATTTCTTTATTCCCATTTTACAAATAATTAGTTTGAAAAACTTTTTACGTCTGTTCAGCTTTGGATCAGAAACAGACTTTGGTGTATTATAAACTGTATATTGGTTCTTGCTCCATCAAATTTCAAACCAAAATTACGCTGTGAGAAATTGTTGATTCTAATTCGATGATTATTCATGTTATTCACAGAATCGACAGGTTTGTTAGAAATCGAGTGATCATATTTAGTATAATGGGGAAAAATAGCGATCACAAGAACGCCAATATCGGCGATTAGTGCTTTAATGCATGGATAAGGAAATGGTTCAAAATATTTTTCTTTACATGAATGATGAAAGAAAGGTGAATAGCGAACAATCCCTAATATGAATATAACATAATCGCTGCCTTATTCAGTGCCAATGGTATTATTACGATGATCACATAATAATGCCACTATGCATTCCATCACATGGTGTATATTAATTAGAAATTGCCGTTGTATGGAAGTGCAATTAAGTTCTCATAATTGACATAAGCATTCAAATGTTCGATTTAACTGATGAGTGTAAAAAGATCTAAAGTAAGCACTTATTTTTATCAGATATTACTTCTTTTTTTTAGTCATTCGTTTCACAATATTCAGAAGCGCACACCACAGATGATTGTATTATCATGCCTCTTATTTTTTTCCCCTTATAGTTCTCAGAATTTCTACAATTGAATTCTAACTACCTTACCACCTAACCTCACCTGAAATACCTATGATTGGCCTTTCGTTGCGCAAATTTTCCAATATGTGGAGTGATCTTCCCAGAAACTTTACAACGCCTGTATCATTCTAGCACTTCGACTTCCTAAAATACCTCTCCTTTTCTTTTGGAACAGTCCAAAGACAACCGCAAAAAGGAAAAGTGGAAAGAGAGAGAGAGAGAGAGAAAAAAAAAGAAGTCCTCTACCTGGTGGGGTTACGTGCATTCCAGCAAAGAAAGTGCAACACTTCTCTGCCGTTAAAAGCCCCCAGGGCCCAGCGTAGGGGGACGTGGGGTCTTTATTTCTGGAGAGAAGAGGAATGATGGATCATGGGGGGAAGGAGGGAAATGGAAAATGCGAGTTTTGTGTCGGGCGATTAATTGACCACCACTCATCGCTCTCTGCCAACCGGCTCGCGTCAAATGGAAAGACACGGAAGGTAAACTGGAGATATTTTGATGTATGATGAAGAATCTCTCTTTCACTGGGTATACAAACTGTGAGGCTAAAACTATCTTCTGCGCTTTTGGACTGGATCAGAAGAAAAAAGAGGGAACCAGGTGCTCTGGTGCGGCCTGTTTACCTTGAAGTAAAAAGCAGAATTTCCATACTACACACTTCCTATTTTATGCTTTTATTTGATGAATGAACTGTTAAGGGTGGGCGGCGGAATTGACTTTCATTTTATAACGACACAGTTGAAAACGGGCTGTCTAAATTTTAATATATATTTATATCTTTATTATGTAATTGGTGGTGATATTTCTTTTAAAAGAATGCAATCTTTCCGATTTTTTGAACGACTTTAATCTACATTTGCCTACATGTTTAAAAGAGAATAAATTATTGAATAAAACTTTAGATGGATATTTAACCTACATGTCTAAAAGTACTTTCATGTATTAGACATGAAACCGCACATATTATCACTGAAACCCAAATTACAGATATTGTTAAAAGAATGGGTAAACTTTTAATCACTGTTTAACAGAGAATATCTCTATTCTGAAAACAAGTAGATCAGACTTGGTCGTCACTGGTTTAGCATTTTGATGATGTTCGCCTAGTTCCTTCATACAAGCTATCAGTTTAAGACAATAAAAGTTTTCAGTTGGTTTATTTTAATAACTTCAGGTAAAAAGTATTTATTAACTATACATATTAAATTAGATTTCGTGGTATAATTATCTTCATAATATTTAAACTTTAAGATTATCGCGATTAAGAAACAGAATATAGTAAAAATATTATATCCTTTTTTTTAGCTAAGCATTTTTAAAAAAAATCTTTAATTTTCGATTTGTTTCTTTGAAAAAAAAAATATTTATAGAAAAAGTTAGAACAGATTTAAAAATCAAGGATTTTCAAAAAGAAAAAAAAAAAATCACTTTTTGTAAATACAGGCTGAAAAAAAACAACAACCTATTTCTTTTATATGTTTCAGATAATTTGGAAAACAGTTTAAAAAAAAATTGTGAGACAATCTTAATAGTATGAATGCAGGTGTTTTATGAGTATATTTTAATTAAAACCGGGACCAGTAATCGATTAACATACAAAGTCAACTATTTATTTCCCTAACTTGTCAGTCATTAGCAATTCATACAGCAATTTAAACAGTCACGTATTTTTTTAAAAAGAAAGAATTTTGAAGAAATTCTATTAATTCGATCAGCAATCAACAACATGGGTAACTGCAGAGAATTTCCAAACAAAAATATTAAAGTTCATCGGAACTAAAATTAGAGAAAAATCATTTAGATGATATAAAATTTTTTAATATAATAATATATAATAATTTTTATGTATACATAATAAGTTTAATATATAATATTTTTATTCATTTTATTATTATTTTCATTATTTTATTGTTTTAACTTTATTTTGATGTAATATATTTTTAGATAATCAAAATGATTATTGTGTTTTAAGGTATTTAAATATTACTGCACGAAAGAATAAATGGTCATATAAAGATAATAATATAATATTTTTGTGTTGAAAATTCCTTTGCCGTTACCTTTAAGAAGAATTAATTTACTGACATTATAATATAAATTAAAACAACAGATTTCACTTCACGAGCTTATTACTGATGACAAATTTATTAGAATGAAATCCAAATAAATTAGCGTGTGACAGATACTCCCGCAAATAAAAGTAGTAGCTTTAACATTATTACGCTCTTGGCTCAGTAGCTTAGTTGAATCACAGATTTTATTATGTTTTGAGTTATATTATCAGTTTATTACTCACGGCAGACTTGTTAGAACGAAATCCAAATAAAGTAGCGCGTGTAAGATATTTCTGCTAATAAAATTTGCAGCTTTCAATTTATTTCGCTCTTGGCACAGCAGCTTAGTTGAATGATAGCTATTATTATATTTTGATTTTTATTATGAGGTTATTACTCATGACAGATTTATTAGAATGAAATCCAAGTAAAGAAGCGCGTAACAGAT
>JAPMOR010120479.1:26198-54646 GCA_026543865.1 Argiope aurantia | reverse complement strand
ATATATATATATATATATATATATATATATATATATATAATTCCAGATTAATAACTTAAATAGGCAATTTTGAATCAAAATGAAAATACTTGTGATATAAACTATGGATCTTGACCTTTATAAAAATACTATAATTCAAAACAATCTCTTTTAAGATTTATGAATAATATCAATAATTTCTTGTGAGTTTATTATCTTAAAAGATATATTCAAATTAGTGTATCTCGTCTCAAAAATTTATGGAATTTACTTCATTAATTCAATGCTTTTAAGACAAAATCAATTTCTTAATATTTGAGCTTCACTAATATTTTCAAACACTTACTTGATGTTCTTTAAAAAGTTTATTCAATGAATAGCTATTTATTAAATATTTTCAATTGCATATAATGCTATCTGAGGGAGACTGAATTTGACTTTTGTAAGAGGTGAATTTGAAATAAAAATACAGTAAAATCCACTTTTTTACTTTTGATTCGTAGACAGATAAAAATATGGTAACTATAAAAGTCAACATTCAGTTTCCTATAAAGTTGAATAACCTGAAATGACATATTGTAAAATACTTTTTCTTTCCTTATTACTGTAATACTATTGACTACAAATTACCATCTGAACCATAAAAAAATTATAACAACACTAGTTTATACTAGATAAACAATACACTTAAGCTCAATATGTATTCTGTGCTATAAAGACAAAGAAAAAGAAAGAAAGAAAAAATATGGCCCAAAGAAAGAATAACCTGAGACTTAGAAGGGAAAAAGTGGAAAAGAAATCTCACAAATTAAGATATGAAACCTCTTTATAATTTTTGCTTGCAAAACTCCAAGCTAAACACTTTTTCTCCGCTCTAAATTAAGTCACATTATAGCCATCTCCCGTGTATAGCCCCGGCTGCTTCATAATGGATATTTTATAGTCGCTTCTTCTTTCTGAATAGCGCGAGTAGCTGCTTTCCAGTTAATCTAGTGGAACTGATAAGGAAGCACGGGGGGAGGGGGGAATTTGTTTAGGAAAACAGCCCTCCTTCCCTCAAACGTTGTAGGTCGGCTGGCACCATTCGCATGGGGCTTTCGCATTTGCATCGGTTGCCTTAAGCCCCTTTTCGCGGGCCGTGGTCATGCTTATGATAATCTTATTTCCCTTACCCCCTTTTTCTGGCTGCGTAACGAAGCGTGTACTCTTCCTCCCTCACTAAGTTTCGCTGGGGATCGTACACAAATTGGAGAAATTAAGAGGGAAGTTGTTTCCTAACTTGTAAACCTATGTTTCTTACGAGATTTTAGATAATAACACAAAATGGATTCGGAGAGGTGATACTTTTCGTAGAAAAATGTAATAATTGTGCAGTATTTTGAAGTATATTAAGCTGAATAATATAAGCAAACTTTAAGATATTTAGCATAAAATATTTTAAAATATATAATTTGGAAGTATATTTGAAAGGAGGATGCCTATTTTATAAAAGAAGGAATAATTATATAATATTTTGTCTCATATTTAATTGAATAAGACAAACAAATGTTAAGTTTGTATTACGCTCGCAAAGTTTTGCTGGGGACCATGCCCAAATTGGAGAAGTTTAGAAGGAAGGTGTTTCCTGATTTGTAAATCTATGTTTCATTCGAGATTTTAAATTCTGTCACTTTATAATCAAAAATGGATTTACAGAGGTGATGCCTTTCGTATAAACATATAATAATTATGCAATATTTTTTCTTATAATGAATTGAATTATACAAGAAATTTTAAGCTGTTTAACATAAAATATTTAAAAATATTTAATTAAAAAAAATATGTCAATGAAGTGAATAAAACTTGCATAAATCGACAATTGTGAGCAATGGTGTGCATCAAATAAAGCTGCAACTTAAGATTAATTAACTTCTTTGATAATTAATATTTGCTACCAGTTTATAACTGAAAATTATCTTGGAAATTCAGGAATTTCGCTACATAATTATAAAATTATAGTTAAATTTTATTGAACCTCCACAAAATTATTTAAGAAATTTTTCAAAATTATTATTATTTACAGAATTTATGCAGAAAATTATATACTATAAAACAGAAAAATGTTAATATAATAATTAAAATACGTAAATAGGCTTACAAGGAAAATCAAAATTTTTTTTATTAGTCTGATAATAATAATATATTTTCAGAAATATATCAGACTATTTGATACACCTGGTGTTATTAGAGTACTAAAGTAAAGGAATTACTACAATAAAAGAATTAAAGTACTTTCATGTGGATATTTTCATTTTAAAATCAAACTTTTTATATATTATTAAAACACATGCAATCCTTTTATTTCATTAATCCAGAGCATTTGATTGACAGCAACTGGCCAAGGTGATGGCAAAAACGAGTCTAACAGGAAATTATAAACATTTGAAACTCAAAAACATATCACCTTATTTTTTCAATTCTTTTAGGCCCCATTGAATTAGACTTTAAGCCAATAAAAGAATTTCTCAAAAGATATGGATCAGGAATTTTAAAAAAATATACACAGAGTTTATCTGAATCGTAGCACTGTTATTTTATTTCAAAATCGTCTGCAATACATTTTTATAATAAATAATAACAATTGAAAAAAATACTATATAGAAAGTGTTTGATATCATTGTAAAGGTAAAATTTTGAATTTTAAGTTGGTAATAAAATATATATTTTTAAAGTCATGTTTTAAAGGAATTTTTTCCGAAATTGCTGCAGAAAACCATAAAATTTCGATCAACTTTTAATTAATTGAATATTCAATAAATTTCTGCACTTGGAAGAGTTAACTACCTTCAAAGTGCAGAACCTTTACCTTTAGAACTTTTTTGCAGTATTCTTTACCTTTTTCTAAAGTATATTTATGTAAAGTTTCGCTGAGATTGCCCAGGTCGTTGTGGAACATACATATATATAGCCACAATGACTTTTATTTATATTAAGATAATAAGCATGATTTAACTACATTGTATATGCTTTTCTTATGATATTCAAAGAAATAAAAAAAAATATTTTTTACCATAACAATATTTACTTTAGCCTTTTACAATATGAAAATCTCGAAACAAAAGATAACCCGTCATCATTAAAAGGATATTTCACAGTTAGCATTAATTTAAAAAATTAGTTATTTTTTTCCTTCAGTCCATAACCAAGTTTCATTTCTTAATTTTAAACGAATATTTAAATTTTTATTATACATTTTCCAAGCTAGTATCAGTAAAAAATAGTTTCTCCAACAAAGATATTTAATTCAGACATTTACATTAAGAAAAAGTCGTTATATAAGAGAATTGACCATCATTAAAATGATTCTTTCTCAATTAATATTAAATTTAAAACGCAGCGTAAGATATACTTAATTAAAAAATCTTTTTGTCAATTAATTCTTGATAAACAATAAAAACTTCTTACTTCATAATTTAAATAAAAATCTTTTCAAATACATGATTATAGTTATTGCAACCATCATAAAAGATTCTAACTTTCGTGGAATTATTGGAATATATTTTTCAATGTCAAATTTTGACTTCACATGTATCTTGTCTAAATCTTTCAGATACAACAAAAACAACTTTTACTCTACTGTAGTGGAAAGCAGAAAAGAAGTCAACGAGGAAACTAACAAGTCTCCAACTGTTCATGTAACCTGGCCCTACGAAGCTGATTATCTCCGCTTTCAAAACGCCATTGTTGGAGTGTCAGTTTTCAATGTTGGGGAAATGTAGGCGTGGGGAAAATTCTCCTGGCTGAAACTACACCATCCTATCCCTTCAAGTTTCTAGAACTTTTTTCAGTGAAGGTTCTAGAAATGAAAATGCTTTTTTTTTTTTGTACATTTGATAATGAAAATGTATTTTCCCCAATGAAAATTGCGTTTGGGCAAATCGAAATGCCTTATATTTTAAGAACTTCAAAAAAGTATTATAAAAATATAAAACGACGTAACTAAGATAATTAATAAATCAAAGGTAAATATTCCAAATTTTATATTTGAACAATAGCAAATGCCTTTCGTCAGTTTTCGATAACATTTGATTTCAGAATTGCATTTCAATTAATAATTAGATATAATAAATTATTATGCTTAATTCATGGCTTTTATAAGTTATTGAATTTAGAGATTGTAAGATTTTTTTTTACATTAACTAACTAATATGTAAAATAAATGACCTAATATGAAAGATATCAACTGTTGAAATATATTTCAATTAAAATAAAAATGCTTTTAAATTTTATATATATATTAATGCAAATTACAAGTAAAAATATTTCGGAATATAGTATTGAATCAAATTAATATACATTCTTTCTAGGAATATCATGAGTAGTTATTTTTTGTATCAAATGGGAAAATAAATTGTTTACTTTGATTGCAAAATTATATTTATGAGTTTTAAGAGTATTAATAAATCTCTTACAAATATCCAGCATGATGATACTGTTAAAAATTCTCTGTAAATGCACATTAATAGATTTTGAACGAATTTTCTTCATTTTAGTAGGTTTGAAGCCAGCAGAACACTTTTGAAAGAAAGTGCTTGTTGATTGATTCTCACGGAAATTAATTAATCAAGTTTCTGCCATCATTTAATTTCAATAGAATTTTGAGATTTTTCTGTTGTAGAAAAGAGATAATTAAAAATATTTATTATATAATGTAGTGAAATTTATATCTTGAATATCATATGATTTTCATTCAAATAGCCTTACTCGGAATCCATTCAATAAAGATTTGAGCAAGTTGTTTTTTAAATTTACAACACCACCTCCTTCTTAACCTATTTGCGATAATCTCTGTTCTAATAATTTACAGAAAAATAAGCAAACTTTTAGTTCTTTTGACCATCTGCATATAAATTACCATCATCATGAATATGGTACCTTAGTCACCATGTTTAAAATTACCATGAATATTCAAGGAAATAAATTCTTTTTATTAATTTGATTATTTGGAGATTTTTAATAAACATAATGAGTTTGAAATTTCTTGTTATATTTTAAAATACAGTGTAACTTAAATCACCTATCATAAAAATTAGAATAATATTTACGAATTGATTGTGTATCAGTGAATTAAGTTTTAAAATGCTGTTCAGCCCCTTTCATGATTAATAGCTAACTGATCAAGCAGTCCTAGTGTGAATTAATAAACTGACTAATGTGTAATAAAATAAACACGTTTTAAACTGGATTATGTATAGATAATTAAAACGTATAAGAAATGCCAAAATTTTAATTGAAATTAAAGATAAATTTATTTATTCTACACTAAACAAGACATTTTTTTTTATATAAAACATTGATTTTAACAAAAATGATTGCGATAAAAAATCTATAATTTTTGTTTACATTTTTTGATTCGCAATTAAAGCAATTTGATTACTTTTGAGATGAAAATAATTTCATTTTCTAAATATAAGATACATTTTACTTCGAGTGACATCTGTTCGAAAGAATTTTTTTAACCTAAATATTATTCCTTCGATCCCATAATAATAGTAACAGTTGATTACTTTAATTTGTCCTATAATAATAGTGGCAAAAGAAAAAATATAGAACACGATATTTATTATCCAAAAACTAGACTATAAAACTACCATAAATGATAAATACTACTTCTAATTCGTTATTTTAAATGTTCAGATAGTTTCCGAATTTTTTGATAATTCTTTACTAATCTTTAAACTTGTAAGTAGGATCCCTTGGCTGCGAATCTTTGCTTTCTAATTCTGTTCTATAAAAAATGGCTTAATGGTATTAAACTAGTTTTATGTATTATTCTTTTTCGGAAATTCGGAATAGTGTAGATTTGGGAACTTCAATAACGTGACCTGCTGACCTTACAATGTCACTTTTGCTTAGAATATGTTTAAGTTTTTAAAGTTTTTCTTCATAATATTCGCATTTACATTTACAGTTTTTTTTCAAAGGAGCAACATTAACATTAGATTCACTTTGACAATCATTTTAGGCAGTACATTTCAAAATTCTTACTGTGGTCATTCTGTTGCACTTAATTTTTTGCAATTCATGTAATTGTATCTTCCTACAAACTTTCGGTTTTTTTTTAAAAATATTTTTTATGCACTAAGAACTCGGCAATTGCAATTCGGTTTTAGCTTGAAATTTCTCTCTCTCTCTCTTTTTTTTCCATCTTATTTTTACAATAAACTGATATTCAATTTAAATAAAAATATTATTTTCGAATAGAAAATAAAATTTGAAAAATCTTTATAATTAGGTTAACCTAAAAATGGAAAGATGTGCCAATATAAATGACATCACATCTAATATCATGGAACATTAATTTTGGCTAAAGCGAGGATTGAAGCTTTCAACAATGGCGGTTTTAGGTATTTTACGACCAAATGCACATCATAAGTTCTCTCATTCAGTGACACATTTTTATCTTATTCAACATTTCACTAAAATATTTTTCTTATATCATTCACTCTAACAGTATGCATGCCTTTATTTACTTTATTATGACTGAAAAATATCCACATTAGAAACCAATATTATTTAATTAGACTCTCGGTGTTTCAATATTCCTGTCTGTTTCACTTCAATGAAACAGACATGAATTAATCAATTACACTTGAAAAAAATGCTAGTACTTTTTTTATATTTTATGATTAATAAAATTTGAATTTTTTTTTTACAAATTTATTTAAATAGACTAATAATAATTCCTTAAATATATCTGCCTGCAGCCTAAGCAGTATCTAGTCGGAAATTCCCCGCTGACTTTTAATATTCTTTAACAGTTTAATTTACGTTAATGAAAGGCCGAAGCAAATAACCTATTCGCAATCTACCATATCAATAAAGACCTTCCCTGTTAAACAAACATTTAAAGTTCACCTAATGTCTTTGATAGTGAAGCGTAGAGTCACTGAATTCAACGCATTCTCACTTTAATGAATATATTCGATCGAGCATTGTCATGTCAACAGTTTTCCAGCATGAAACATGATCATAATATATTTTTATTTATTTATTTACTGAGTCATTCCATTTTCCTGCAAGATTATCTATCCCTTTTGCCTTTCATTTCATAATGACCTTTCACGCTCACTTTGGGTTATGTACTTAATGTCTTTGTCTGGAGTGTTAATGTTTTGCAAATACATTAGGAAGAAATGTGGCAAGAATTTGCTTATGTATGTGCTATGCAATTAACTGTATTTTGTTGGTTCAACCACAGCTTTTAAATTTTTATCAATAACTTATTCAGATAAAATTATTTATACGTTTTATCTGAAATTTTGATGGTAGTTTTGACGCTGATGTGATTGGTTTTCTTTGTTCAAACTCTGAACATATGAAGGAATACAAAATTTTATGCACTTCCTAACTTATATTAATATTTTCATAGGGTTTTAATTAATTCTATTTACTTTCATAAGGAATTTCAGTTAAGATTTTCTTGCAATGATATATATCACGTTTTCATACAAGATTACCACTTTAAAAGTGGCCCAAAAAATTATTCCTGAAACGTTAGAGATAAAAAAAAATAACTTTGATAAATAAAATAAATAAAAAAACCCTTTTTTATTTGTAATTAAAAATTGCTGTTACATGAAGTTTTGATTTTCATTATTTTTAGACAACTGAAGGATACCTCGATCAAAAACCTGATTGGAATGTAACCCACCGGTTAACGAAAGGCATCGTCATCAATCATTTCATCAAACAACGATCCGTGATTGAACGGAACATTGATTGATTAAATTTCCTCAAGGTGACCATTGAAATGGTTTAAAATCGTCTAAAATAATGATACCCAAGGCCTCAAAAATTGGTAAGTCTTAATCACAAAAGTGTTTCACTTTTTTTTATTTTTAATTAAGATGTCAGAGTATCAAGAATGTTTTACTAAACATGGTCAAGAGAACTGGTGTACTCAATAAAATTTTATAATTACTTTAGCAGTATATTTATTAAATCAAACATCATAAAATATAGATTATTTAAATTCTTAACTATTTTATTTTCTCTATTATCTAATTACAGGAAATTTTAGGAAGGAGTTGTTTTACTGATAACTATGAATCCATAAAATATTTGGAATATTTGTGGATTATATACAATTTTTTCATTGTATTATAACGTCTTGAAATGATTTAGTGTTAGCTCACGGGTTTCAAAAACGATAACTGAATACCTGTATAACACACAGAGCCTAAAGTACTTTTACAAATGAAAATATATGCCTATCTTCAAAGTTGTAAAACTTACCTACGGGGCTATCGTTAGAAAGAATGCTCTACTTATTGTAACTAATATTTTAAGTTTTATGGAACAATTTTACATTTACCCCTCAGTTACAAAATCTAAGAACATTATTTCTACTAGTCCCATTCTATATTAAGAATTTTTACAAAGCATCTATGCAGCTTCATGAAAAAGACTTGTTCCTGAAGAAAAGATGAAATAAAATTGTTGAATTCAATGATTGTATATCAGATATGCATTAAATTTAATGAACATAAATCTTGTCCTCTGTTTTCTTTTCAAATCAATAATCTGACTTTAAAAAAAGGTTGAACACATTCCAGAATAAATCCATCTTTGCCATATCCTTTCAACCAGTCAAATACACTTACTAATTTAACCAGCATGCCACCCACGCAAAAATACCATCAAATGTTTACGCGCCAGTCGCATTCTATCGACATGCCCTGTCGATAGAAATGCCAACCATAATCTTCTCCAGCGAAATAAAAGCTCTTTTCGTCAAGCGAAATAAAGAAGGCAGGCAAACGTTTGATCCTTCGAGTTCTTCATTAATAGGAAAGTCTCAAACAACATCACCATCTGTCGTCGCAAAGGCCATCCATTATGCGGAAGGACGTTTTTCCCGGGCAATTTGTTTTTGCCCCTTTGTCCTTTCTTTACCTTTTCTTCGTCAAATATCTTCATTCATCAAAGGGGAGACCGACTATCGATCAGGTGGCACGGCCAGACGCTCCGACAAATATTATTTTCCCGAAAATTGTTTTCTGCGCTCTTATTTTATTCCACATTAAATTTTGTCCTAATACTAAACTCGGTTTTGTCCCTCCGGTTCTCTTTTGATTCTTTTTGTGTTCTGCAGGGATAGATCAAACTCAAATGCGCAAGTGGAGAACAATTGGCCAAGGAATGAACTTTGGTATTTTTTATTGTTTTTATTTTTTTATTTGAAAAATTGTTCTAGCAAACTATTTGTTCAAGCAAACTAGCACATTTTTGTCGGTATCTGTTTTGCTTTAGCAGAAAAAATTTGACCATTATTTTGAATTTTATAACTTTGTAATTTAAAATGGATTTGTTAAAATCCGCGTTGTTTTACCTATACTGGTATACAAGGAAGTTTTTAAGTTGTGTCATTATTTCAGTTTAATGTTTCTTAATAAAGTTAAGGAATTTGCATGTATCTCTCTAATATGGTAGTGGCATAAGTATAATCGTTTTCAGCGAAATAAAACTTTTTCCATCAAGCGAAATAAAAAGGTCAGAAAATTTTTGATTTTTAACATAATTTTTCCCCAATTTTTTATTTATAGAAAATTTTCAAAAAATATCGTCATTAATCACAAATTTTAAAGTTTTTAAAATATTATTAAATAAAAATAAGAATTGCAACATCTTGTTAGATAAGTGTCAAGTAGATTGGATAGATAGTTAAAGTTCTAACAATTCTAAAATCAATTGTTGCTATTATTCGTTCTAAAGTTGCTTCAAAAATTCGAAAACACTTTAAGCAATGAACAATATAATGTTAAGAATTTAATTTTCAAATCCGCATAACTTTATTTCTTCATGTTTTACTAGTCAAAAAGGTGCAAAAATTATTTTTATGCAGTAATAAAACGTAACTGGCCAATTCATATATCTTTTAACTTTATGTTGTTTTCACTATACTGTAACTTCACTTTCTTATTCATCATGTAAACTATACAGATATTGAATGAAAACATTCACCCCTAGCTTCCAACAATAGAAAAAATAATATAATTAAATATTTGATGAAACACTAAAAGTTTGAATTTCATAGGAACAAAGAGATATATAGCTAAAAATTATGTATAAATATGTTTTTTTAAAAAATTGCCAAAATTTAGGAAAAAAATATATAACAATAAAATAAACATCATTAAAAATATTCACCGTTAAAAAATTATCATTAAAAAAAGACAGCTTTTGAAATGTATTGTAATTTAGTTGAAAGTTATTATTATTATTAAATTTATCTTGTTTCATACAACAGTGACAATTATTGTTGAAATTTATGGGGAAAAAAATTCTAGAATCGTCATTTAAAAGGTACCATTAAAAAAGACAATTTTTAAAAATTTCAAAATAAGGAAAAAAAAAATCAATTTTGTGTAATACTTTTTTAGGGAGTTATTACTAAAGAATGCCAAAATCTCGTGTAATTTTTATCAATTAAAAATCTATTAAAATTTTAATGAAATCACTTAGAGGTGCACAATATTTTTAAATATGTCGAATGAATGACGAATCTTGTAGCTCGTGATCCAATGGTCCGTGCTATAAATACCTACATACGGACGGACATAAACATAGATATATCTATTCAAAAGTTTAGAGGTTACTGAAAGAATATCAAGAACACCGTTTATCAATATCCGACTTACAAATTTTTGTCAGTGGCATACAAGAAGAATGAACAAATTCATAATGACGTGAAAAAAATATAATTATACTTCAAGAAGCATATTAAGTTGTTAAGAGCTAATGACACTACCCTAACATTATGGAATTAATGATGATGGATGGCATGAGGACATTCATAAATCTAATCATTTAAAAGAAATTTTCATCGAGAAGTTCTGTATGACCTGTTCACTTTACAAATGACGGGGGAAAAAATGCAATGTGGGCTAGCACGATGCAAGCTTGATCTGCACCCAAATCATCACGCTTTTGATGTTGCAGATTCCCTTTTATGAAACCATCACGTTCTCCCACCTGACCATGAACACGCAAAGTGTGGACCCGCATCACATTTTCGAAATTCCCCCTCGACTCGTTTGGCTACCCCAGCACGCACCGGGGCGGCCTCTTTCGAATTCGAAAACAAGCCCCAGAGTCGCGTGAAGATTTAATCAAGGGGCTCTTCCGTGTTCTTCTCACCAGTTGCGTTGACCAACAGCTCTTCTGCAATGAAAGATGACGAGGCCTTTCCGCAACGACTTGCGTCACGCCAACCCTCAAGAAAGAGGGTGGTCAGGGAATGTCCAGAAGGGTGCTTTAGGAACTAATGAGTAGAAGAGGGAGGGTTCCATTTCGGTTACACACACTTCATGGGA
Source organism: Argiope aurantia (assembly GCA_026543865.1). Taxonomy (NCBI): domain Eukaryota; kingdom Metazoa; phylum Arthropoda; class Arachnida; order Araneae; family Araneidae; genus Argiope; species Argiope aurantia. The sequence continues at coordinate 43,310 of JAPMOR010120479.1, read as the reverse complement.
AAACAGATTAGCTGTAGTCATGTCAGTGATATTTGAAACTTTTTGAATTGAGTGATGGACTTAGTAGATTACATGCTAAATGATGGGTGCCGGAAGTGTTTCTAATAAGACCCCCAAAACAATGTAGAATTGCGATTGCTAAATGATGACTGGCGGAAGTACTACTAATGATTTCCGTAAAGATAATGTAATATTACCACAGGCAATTCGAATTTTCGAGTAAAATAAGTAATATAAGTAACGAAGTAATCATAAGTTAATCAGTTAGCTACGATGCAAAATGAATAAATTATCAATGAAATTGTCCATGTTACTGTTAGAAAATTTTATTGTCTTTTTGACTATATGATGAAACGATGGCTTCTGCAACTTTAGATCAAAGCTTTGTAACAAGTTAAAATTTTAGTAATTTTTTCAAGGCTTTTGATTTGAATGCAAAATTGAAATAATTCTTCACTTTTTAATTAATGAGAGGAAAACGAGGATGATAATAATAAACTTATAATATTAAAACTTTCATTGAAAAAATATTTAAATGCTAAGGAATCAGGTTGAGAATGAACCTCCGAAGAACATGAATAATTTTTGGCCGAGTTCTGAAGCTCTATGGAGAAAATTGTATGCTTTCACATATTCACATGACCTTTAATATTATTACACACTTTTGAAAAGAATTTTTCCAAGAGAAGTAGAAAGTCTTTGGCCGAAAGTTGAAAGCTTTTGGCTTAGTTAATGATTATTTACTGTATAGATCAGTCTAATTACGCGATAAGATATGTGTTGTATAAGATTAAATAATCAAATTTTGAATTTTTGTATAATTCAGTCAATTAGATGAAATTTAAGTTATGCTATTTTTCTGATTCAAAGCAAACTTAAAACCTATTAAAGTGATTCATATAATTTTAATTTCTATCTGGTGATGAATTAATCTATTTCATTTTCAAATGTCTATGCAATTTTTGAACGATCTAGAATATTTGAATAATATGATTCAATAAAAACAAACCTCTCTCTCTCTCTCTCTATCTATCTCTCTCTCTATATATATAGATAGATAGTTAGATACCAAATATGATGATAGATGAATACCAAAATTATGAAGATAATTTTTAAAAACATATTTGACGATCAATTAAACTTATCTGAAGGATCAATTAATTATTTAGCGGATAATCAATATTTCAAAAGAAATATTGTTTTTCTTTCCGTTGTGTTTCAAACAATACAACAGCGGATATTTTTATGCTTTTAAATAATGATGCATTTTTTAATCACGATTTCTTAACAAACAAGGAGTATTTTAATATATAGGCTGTAATTTAAAGATATTTAAAAGGATTGTGAAATCATTCAAAAATATTTTCACTAATTAATGATGGTAAATTATGCAGTGTAGTAGATGAAATCTCAATCAAAATGGTTAAAATTGAAACAAAAAGATGACAAAAAAAATTGATGGACAGATATTACAATAGAGAATGAATAATAACTTAAACTATAATTATCTTGGAAATAATAAAAAAGCAAACTATTGCTGGATAGATGCAGAGTGAGACATAGAAAAGAAAGAAAACCAATTTTTGATAATTTTTGGTATTGGTTATAGTCACGTGTTTTTTCCTACCTGCCTTTTATTTAAACTTTTAAATGTTTATCCCATAAGTATACTTTCAAGATTATTTTTCTAATAAATGGCCTTTTATGAAACATATCTAAACGTTTTGAAATGTGCTTAATTTGCCAATCGGGAAGCTTATATTCCTCTTCACACACAAATTTGTTATTCCTTCTGATATACATGTGAATCAGAAAAAGAAAAGCTAAAAAAGCTGTAAGACCTCAACTTGTGTGCTTGATAAAGACAGAAACGGCCCCACGTGGACTAATTGCTTGGAAGATGTATCGGTACGGGGTCAAGGTGGAATTCCAAACGCCCTACAAACTGCGATAACCTAGACAGCTGTCAACTAATTGCTGCTTTTTTTATTTCCACCTTCGCAAAAAAAATTACTTCCTCTCGCTCTCTCTCCCTCTCATCTGCTTTTCTTTTCTTTAATATTCATTTCTGCATTTATCGGACAGAAAAATATCCATTCCTTTGCAATTCAGAGGACTTTCTTTAGAACCATGACAGCTGTCAGTTGAAGAGGTTCATTTCTGTGTCGATGATAAAAGCTCGCCAGTTAATCCTCTCAGTTCCACTTTATTGTATTTGTATCTGTTAGCTATGAAGGAGATGTCAAGTTCACATTATTATTTTTCAAATATTTCTTTATCACTAATTATTCCACGATTGTCAGCTTCTTGAAAGTAAATGCTGTTATGTCGGTATAATTACGTTTCAGTGAAAGGCTTCCATTAGTTTTTTCTTCCTAAAGTTAAATAATTGTAAAATGAACATAAACCACTTTTAACTGTCTGTCGTTTAATTGAAAGCTAAAGTATAAAGATATTAATTACAGAGGGGAATAGGGTTCAAGTGAGTGGATTTATAATAGAGATTTCTGTTGTCAAGAATTGAATTTGAATTGCGATGATCACTGAAAATTCAATGGCAATGGCCGAAACCATAAGAATAAAAGAAATGAAAATTCTTCTTTTTATGCAGCATTTCTGCAAGATTTCCAAAACTGATCGAAACTCTCGTTTATATTTAAATAAAGAAAGGAAACATGTGTAACTCATAAAAAGTATCATTTCAACCATTGTTCTAATAAGAGTGCAATCTTTATATGCTAAGATAAACAATGATTTATTTGTGAATTTTTAAGACATTTTACTTACTGTAAATTTAAGTAATATAAAAATTATGTAATATTTAACAATTTCAATTCCACCATAGAATTATTTGTATCTATTTGCTATGAAATAAGTTTTTTCTCTTTATTATTTCTATTATTCTCTAATCTCTATCTGATAAATTCTTATCAACTTCTTAAAAGGATATTCTATGATATTGGTAAAATTATGTCACCGTGTAATGATTTCTTTGTCCTCTTCTTACTAAAATCTTGCTGATTAATCTGCCACAATTATTAATAAACACGGATTAATCTGCCTGATCTTTCATCTGTCTTAATGTTTCCGTGAGAATTTTTAATTATGTTTGTAAATAGAATTCAGTGAAACTTCAGTTTATATAAGAATAAGAAATAAATGTCCGAATTAGAAAATTTCGACTAGGACTGCTATGACACTGAATAGTATTCAGTGTTAAAGTCATAAGACACAGGTGGAAAGGAATGAAAAGTCTTCCTTTAGGCAAATATCTGCCAAATTATACATTATAAATTATCCATTCCCTTCTTTTAAGGTATTCGACTGTTTAAAACATGAATTTAGAGAAAAATTAGTATTTTTATTTATTTATTCATTTGCAATTTCAAAAAATAGGTACGTTTCTGTTACCAGTAATATCATTATTTGGTATCTATGTCAATTAAAGGCAAACTATTGATATGTAAATTATGATTATTTACAAGCATTTAATAAAAACTCTTAAATACATTTTCTGAAAAACGAGTATTATCATAATTCTAATGTACGAGTATAGTCATATCTCAAAAAATAATAAATATATCTTAATGAAATTTATAATTTAGCTCATTATGTTATGCAGAATGTAATGAACTATGGATTTGATGCCGAATGCTATAGAAGTGATTTTATGATTGTTTAATTTAAATATTATTAACAAAATTCCAAAATTTCATTGATAATTTCATATATTACACACAAAATTTTTATTTTTTTGAATATAATTCTTAGATAATAGTTAATTAACCTTTATGATATGTTACACATGTATTGTTGTTACAAAGAATGAAAACTGTTACAATATTTTTCTGTAGAAAAATCCTAGTTTTTGTAAATAAGTACTAAAATTTACATCAAATATGCTTTTTCTTCAAAACTACATGTATATTTAAATAATTCCACTTTTATTCATCACTTTACCTTCACATTAATAAAAAAAACATCATATAAACTTTTTTTTTTGAAAAATCCCCTACGAACCTAGTCCGATACCTTAAATAAAGAAAAGAAAAAAGAAGCTGTGGTAGCCGTAATATACATTTTGTCAATATCATTTTATATAATTAGTTTAGTGCTGTGCACAATATTTTTACTAAGCATTATACTAAGCAATATTATGTTTGGATTTTAGAAACAATTTATTATATTTTTAAACGATATAAAGACGATCATAAAATCTATATGTAACAAAGCTCTGGCATAGATAAGAGCAATTTTTCATCTCTATAATTATATAATACGCCGATATGATTGTAAGATGATATGATAATAAATTTATCATTAGCTAGAATATTTATTCAAAAAAGTTTTATTGAAGAGTTTAGAAATCTTGGTGGTTATCAATTTTAGTTCATGGTACGTCAGGGATGAATTTTTTTGAAAAGTGTTTTAAAATATATTTTTGAATATTTGCATAAAAAATATTTTTAAAAAATCATTGAAACTAAAATATAGCAAAGCTTTTTTTTTTAATTAAAAAAAAGTTTTTTTTTTCTTTTTTTGCTAAAAATGGATAGAAGCAAAGATTTTCCAGTTTATCAAATGATTTTCTTAAAATGTTGCATATATTTTAAGAAATATATTTTCTAGGTCTCGAATTGAAAAATAAGCTGCCATTTCTTTAAATATTGGGGCTCGAATGATAAATGACACGAAATTCTCTTTTTTATCACATTGTGAAGCACCAAAACAACTATAAAATATTTTCTTAATGAATAGATTATTTATTTTCTAGGTCAGGAACTAAGAACAAATTTTTAAAATATTATGAGAAATTTGAGCGAAAAATATGCATTAGATTATAATTTATGAGGTATTTCGTAAGCAAATTATATCAAAGATTAGAGTTTGAGAAAATAATATCTAAAGATGTAAAATAGCATTAAAACTCACGTTAATGCAAATACAAAGAATAGTGCAACCTCCCAAAAAATAGACTTAGAAATGAAGTTATAATGCTTTTTATAAAGATGCCTGTTCAATTATTAAGAATATAAAATAATAACATTTCATATTTTCGCAAAAAACAAACAAACTATACTTTAATATAGTTTCCTACCTCAAATTGCTTATCAATTTTAGATGCAGTACTTGCTGAGGAGTCTTACCCGCGAGCTATGCAGTATACTGATCAGTATCAGTATCACCAAAGGAATACTGATCGTTCTACTATGTAGCGCATGGAATGGTTGTTTCTATTGAGCTTACATAAAGGAAATATAAATCACTTTTACCATTCTATAGATAAGGAATGTACACCATAATTTGCCTGACAAGTTGTTTAGATATTTGATTTGAATTCTGAATTGCAGGTGTGTACATGTATAATACTACCTTCGATGTGGGTAGGGTCTGTCATGTATGAAATCTCCTGGTTTAACAAAAGCCAAAAGTTTTACAGATAATTTTTCATGGGGAGGGCACTTGTAATGATAGAGTTAAGGGTTTTCACAATAGAAACCAAGAACTTCCCTGATTCATCGCGTGTGTCCCCTCAAACTCACGTGCGTCTTTCAAAAGCCCACCTGACGCTTGCCCCCTATAAAATACGGAATTGCTGTCTTTTCAAAAACAATCATATCTTGAAGAGAAAGCCTCAAAGTTTTCTATTCAACAAGTTTCCTACCTGAAAGTGGCATAAGGCAGAAAAGCTTGAAAGAAAGCAGAAGAAACGATATACTTAAAACTATAAGCATATACAAAAAAATATATAACTAACATAAATACAATTTAATTACAAAAACACACAACTAACTTAAAAATAATTTAAATCAAGTCCGAATCCGTTGTCAACAATCAAAACACAATGCGAATGCGTGAATTTTCGACGCCAGTAACTGTAATGCACATGCGTGAATTTTTCTACGCCAGTTGGGGTAACGCTTTGCGGATTAGAAATTTTTAATTTCCTTTATTCTGTTTTATTTTAATTCAAAAGTACTTCAGAATGAATCTGAACGATCGATTAATTAATAATGTTTAATTTGAAATGCATCAAACATTAAGAAAATAAACAAAATCGTTTGAAATAATCGACCGAAAAATGTTAACCCTAGCCTTATTAGTGTGGGGGTAAAAAAAAAAAAACTGAAGCCTTACTCATTTCGCGGTGGGGAGAATGAAAAGACTTTTTTTGGTGGGAAAGTTAGTTTTTAATTAATAATTTAAATTCTAATTAAAAATTCAAAAAAGGGACCCCAGGTGCACATTCCCGACCTCCAAGGTATACATGTACCAAATTTGGTAGCTATAGGTCAAACGGTCTGGTCTATAGAGCGCCAACACACACACACACATTGAGCTTTATATAAGTATAGATGTGTAAACATAATTTCTCTGACATAATATTTTTTCAATTCAAGAAAGGTAGTAACAACAAGAATAATAATAACAAAACTTTTAGCTGCTTTTGTCTTGAATGAGCGGATATTTTCCCCTTCACTAAAAAAGCATATTATTAGTTTCGTTTTATTTTGTTTTTATTTTTATATATCTAAATTAAATGTTTTCCCAGTTTTGTTTGTTCTACATAAATTCAGCATATATTATTATTATGTATTTTTTTTTTATTGTAACTTAAAATGCCCATAAACTTTCTTATCATGCCCTCGTTTTCTAATACGAACTACAAAACGAATTCGTATCTAAAAAGAACAAACTATTTAATTTTTGTTTTCGTATAACAAACATAACAATAATAACATAAAAAGTGTGTAAGCTGCGGTTTCTGATATTTTTCCGCCAGCAAATCTGTTAGAAATTTGCGGACAACTCAAAATTAATCAATAATTTATTATTATAAATTATATTTTTATATTTTATTATTTATTATTTAATTATTTAATATTCAATTAATAAATTATTTGTTAATTTGTAAACAATTATGCCAAAAAAGTATTTAAGATGGTATGGTTCCTTTCAAATAAACAGAAATGTTCGATAATTTAAATTTTATATTTTGAAATGAACTTCAATGAAAACAATGCGTTTACAAAACACTAAAATATATATATTTTATAAGTTATGTAATTTTTTCCTATAACATCATGCGTGAAAAAGTTCCATAGAATCATCAAAGTAAATGAATTATTATGATTGCTAAATCCAAACATTTTATATTTTTAAAGGATGGGAACACATAATAGAAATTTCTTAAAAAAATGTTTTTTTTTCCGACAAATATTCGCCAAAATAAAAGGATACCTTTTTCAATTATTATTTCTACTATTATTGAAATATATACCGCTTTCAGTTTGAGAGGGAAAAAGGAGAGAAAAACAGATTTAATATATTGAAAATTTTGGCAGTTATGGTTAATTCTTAAAATGTATGATAGCTTAAGTTATTTGCTGTACTGCTAAATCTAGTTCTAAAATTTAAGCTAATTCCTACAATAAATAATAGTTGCTATGTTAGTTTTTCATGCTCAAAAGTAAAAATGGTTAGTAAAAACTTGACGAACGTAAATGAATATTTCTACAAGCAAATTAAGGCAGAAAAATAATGCTATAAAATATTTGCACATTTAGTTTAATTTACATATATTTGCGTCCTATTTTGAAGCAATATGAGGGTTATTACGGTAAGGGAATTCACAGTTTAAACCATAATTAGTTGGTGAAGACGATACCAGAGAATATTTGCATTAACAGGATATTAATTTTAAATTAAGATTCATAAAAAATATATAGTTCAGATGATATTATTTTAATTCATAGAAGCCACTATAGTTCTAAATGAAAGTATCTTAGGTTAATTACAAATTTCGAATGACTAATATTAGCTTAATTCTGTCTATCTGAACCTTAGAATATTTTTTTTCCATTTTCAGAAGAAAAATACTTTTTTGGCATATATTATCTATCCCATCATTAAGGTTGGAAAAGTTACAATTTGCAGCTGGATTCGGTCTTAACCACGCAGAGATTTCAAAATAAACCATACATCATCTTGCATAATTTCTTACAGCTTATTTTCCAAATGTTGCCAAGTTCTTCGTAATTTATGCAAAATTTGCCGAAAATTCCGCTATAATTATCTTTTTCCCGCCAAAAAGCCTTTGCCCGGAAGTTTTAATTTCAAAACGAATTCCTTATGGTTTATTCATCAACGCAAGCACTCAGCGTTCTTGAAAGGCAAATTTAATGTTTTTGCCCTCTCGATGCTTTCTCAAAAAGCAAATGGAGGCGAAACTTATCATGCAAGGAATTAATCAGCCCAATTATTATGCAGAAGGAATGCAATTGTTTTCATTGCCCTTGCGCTGGGAGGTAACAATTGCCCTCGCGTTGGGAGGTAGCCACCCGTCTAAGATTTCCAGGCAGATGAAATTTAATTAAACTGGAACATCACTTCTTACCATCACATTTCAACTTTTAATCAAATGCTGCTCTTCCTTAAAAAATAACGGAATAAAACCTCGAATAAATAATCTAACGCATTTCTGGTTTAATAAAATCGTCGAGTAAAATTCTATTTACCTTTTTTTTGTTTCATTAATATACAAATTGGTTTTTTTTGGAGACGCTTAAAACAAACACGTATGCCAGCTAACTCGAGCCCCCCCCCCCCTCATTTCATTCGGGGTATGGCAGAGAAGAAGGGAATTTCTTGAGATGAGTTTGAATCGTAATGGTTCAAGTCAAAAGCAATTGTTTCGCTTTAAATAGCAGTTGAGGAAATCAAATGTATGTGTGAGTTTCTTCTAATGATGTTTTAAGCTTTTATGATATATATTTTTTTTCATAATTAACATTAGGACACTTAGCAATGACGGTTTGTCTGCCTTCAGAAAATTTGGTTCGTGGGCTATCAATTGTACTTTTTCTTTTTATTTCCTGCTGTTTTTTTTAAAGGTAAGAAATCCTTTCACCTTTAATAACAATCCATCAGCACAATCTCCATTAATAATAAAGGAGAAGACATGCGTGTGTTCACAGTCTACAAACCGGTTTGTTAGACATAGAGCTACCAAATACAGATGCGTTTTGGAAAATAAAAACTTGCAATTTCAAAAATATTTTATTTAATTAAAAATTAATTGAGATTTTAGAACATTTTCTCGATAGTTTTCGAAAATATTTATGCAAAAAAATTGATTTTTAAAATTTAAAAGGTTGTCTTTTAATGATACGGATTTAATTGCCATACAATATTTTTTTTTAATTTCAACAATTTTAAAAAGATATTTTTACATAATTTTCAGCAACACATTTCCTTGTTGCAATAAAATTCTAACAGTTCTAGTTAGTTCATGAAATATTTAATAAGATTTTCTTATATTGTTCAAAACTAAGGGGAAAAAATTCTTCTAATTATGTCAACAGTTTACCTGTAGAGTCAGAAAGTGAAGTTACATTACTTGAAAAGATAACACGCAATTTGAAAAAAAAAAATTACACAGACAAGAAGATTTCAATAACACTAACATGTCGTTAGGCTTGAGTCCATTAGGATAGCTTAAGTGCAAAATAAATCTAAAGGTTTAAAGTTATTAAAATAGCACAGCTTTTCGTCTATCACAATATGATGTACAAAAATACTTTTTGAAGGAACAAGACCAATTTTTGTGCAAGGGATTTAATTGAAATTAAACGTTAAGTTTTAGTAGCTAAGGTAACTACTTTTTCAATAATGGCGTGACTGATCGTTTCATCGCTGACTTAATTGTAACAATCTATTACCTTTCATCAAAAATTCATCTTAAAAATGTTAATTGTAGAATAAAAAAATTACTTTCCGTCATTCAAACGAATCTTCAATTTGACAAGCGCCAGAAAAATCGAAACACCTACAATATGAACAGAATAGGAATGCTCATATACACATTCATTATCAGGTTAAAAGAAATTAAACCCATGGTTTAAGGAACCTGCAATAAAAGTTTGGTTAAACGATGTAATAAATAAAGTAATTGTTTTTTTCCTCTGAGAAAATTATTTAAATTCATTCCCTTCCTTAAATTGCAATTTAATTTACTTTTTAAATAAATTTTGTTTTTTCAAAAAAAATGCGATAATTTCTGATAATTACAAGATAATGGTTTGATTATAAGGATCACATACAATTAATTAATTTTCTAAATATAGATAAGATAAATTTCAAGTTATTTAAAAAACGCTGTTCCAAACACTTGCAGGCAGCTTTCGAATTTTATGATGTAAAAGTTAGAAATGGTCTTATAGAATAAATTCCATCTAATGTTGACATAACAAGTCATTAATGAAGAGACTATCATCATATTGCTTTTTGAAGGTATTGGAACGCATCTCAATCAGGCTGAGTGTGATGGATGTTAAGTAGCTTGAGAAATTCATTTATATGAACTTCATGGCAGTTTTGAGATGGGTAAATTTCTTCCATTGGCATATGACGCTGAAGTACTGAAAGAGACAGCCTACACATTCAAATCTAGTCATATTCATAGTAAGAGTAATGAAAAGTTTATTAGAGCAAATACATTTCTCTTGCTTAGGAGAAGATTTCTATTTTTCCATAATATTGTGGCTATTAATCTGCTCTTTAGACAAACAGGATTTCTTCCCAATATCGAAAGGAATAGTAGTTCGCTCATAGTATCTATAGCTCATAGTATCTATATAATTGGTCATCAATATCTCTTATGGAATTGCATAACATATGCAGATCCATAAGAAACATCTTTATCTCGGGACAAAAGGTAAAGTATTTCTTTATTGCTGGAAAAAAGAGGATCAAGGAGTGCAAAAAATATATCTCAAAGATAGTATATCATATAATTTTCAACGAGCAATTCTTGTATATATATATATAAATTCATTTCGTGTAACCTCGATAATGGCTCTAACAATTTGGGTCAAATTTTATATTTAGATAAGGTTTTGTTTTTTAAGTGATATATGCGTTATGCAGGTGCCTCCCCCCCAAAAAAAACCCCGCGGTTTAACAAAAAAATTATTACTAAATATTGACATGTGGCTCTATATGACCCACAAAAGTGTGTCAGAGATGGAGTAGTGGCTAGGTCTTCGGACTCCCATGCATTTTACTCATGTTTAATCGTGAGATTGCAATTCAATAAGATTTCGCTTATACCTTTAGACGTGTCATACGATAGGATTTTATTTACGATTTTACAAAAAAGAAAGAAAGAAAAAAAAAAAAAACCCTACGAAGCGAAGTTTAATCTCCCAGGTACTAATAATGTATAAAAAGGCTAAATTAAATTAAAGACAAAAACAAAACCTTTAGTATAGAGGTTTCTCAACTAGTAATACTTTTGTATTTTTTTTTACCAAGAATAAAGTTAATAATTAAAACACAAGAAAAAAATGATATAGAAAATATGCACAATTCCGAAATAGATAATCAGTACAGCTAAGTGAAGAAATCTGAAATTTTTTTGTAATCCTTAAATTATCTTTCTACTATTTATTTTGTCAAAACCCTATTTTGCCAATTTAAAACAACGTAAATATAACAATATAAAACTGACGTTAAGGCATATCTCCTAATTCACCAGAGAATGTATAATTTGGATTCTTATCGTGGCAAGTGAACTAAACAGAAATAGACAAAAATTATTCATTTTTGAAACAAAGCAAATACATAGTTTATAGTAATTTGACAAATGATAAAATATCTGAATATGAAAAACATTACAATTTTTTTTTTGCTTAAGTTCCTATAGCTTTTTTAAAATTTCACTTTATTTACTCAGTTTCAGCCTAATTAAAGGCTCAGTTAGTATCAATCTCAGTATACCTAATTAAAGGTTAATTTCTTAGAATTATTATATTTCAAATATTCTAAAACATACAAATACATAGCTTCTTACTATAGGCTTTTAAACACAACGGCAATTATTTAACCTTTTATGTATTTCCATTTAAATCAAAAAAATCTGTAACTAATTCTAGTAAACAAAACAATAGCAACAAAAACAAAACGTTAGAAGCTTCGGTTTAAAAATATATTTTCTTAAATTAATCATATCTGTTATTGCATCCTAAAAAGACAAATAAAAATGCTCATATTTTCAGAAAAAAAGACGTTTAAATAGAAAATCCTCTCAACAATACTTTTATCTATTTAACCTCCTCAATTTCTGCCGTTTTCATTTGATCTGATGAAAGCGGGATAATCAAAATTTTAAGATGAAAATATTATTTTAGGCGAAGTATCAATCTATTATAAAAAAAAGTTTTATGTTAACTTTGCATTTTTTTCTCGTTTTGTGATTGAAAACTAGCAAGTTGCCTGACCGATGACATTTGAGGTCTGTTTTGTCAGTATTGTTCGAAATATTTAATGGAGATTTTTGTTATGTCGTAATAAGTATTTACATTGCAGTTGATGATGATATGGTAATAAAAAAGGAAATACAAAGCAAATGAGTTTAAAATAATATTATTTCTTAATTTCACTTTTAGACACACCGTTTATGGCATGCAAATGAATAGCCTTCGATTTGTTTACCTTTTTCGTGTAACGGAAATTTTTCGTCTTTCAGTTTGCAATCATCTGAATACTTAGGCAATGCATGTGTTAACCATGCAACTTGTTTTTTAATAGTAATGGGGTCCAGCGATATCAGACGAAGAAAAACTTAACAGTTTTAAGAAATTTAGTTTGTTAAATATTTTTTTTAATTCTTCATTTCTGCCTAAAAAGTTAAAATTATGATGCGATTTCTTCTGAATTTTAACTAAAATATTTCTAAAACAATGTCTCCATTTACTTTTGTTGTCTGGAGGAAGGGAATCAAGCCCTCAGAAAACTGCAGGTTACAGGACAACATCAGGGTTTGCGAGAGAAAGCGAGTAGCGGGCGAAAGATAGAAATATTTTCAACAATTTAAAGATAGATTATTTATTATTATATAGATAGATTAGATATAGATAGATTATTATAAGAAAGATAGATTATTTAAAGATGGAAAATATTTTCAAAAATAGATATATGGAAATGCATTATATGGGACTTACTCGTATAAAATTTATTCTTCAGAAAATCGCAGTTTTCATCAAATATGATTTAAAATATGCATCTTAAGTGTATGTTTATTTTTATAATTTTGTTTAAGTTAACATAGATGAAGGAAAAATAAAAATGATTTCTTCCCTTTTTTTATGTTTTTCTTTCTTCAGAATTACGCAGTTTCTCAAAGGTGTACCATTTTTGGACATGAGTCACAAATATTTCTGAATCATTATGTAATCTAACTCTCAGTTTTATTTTTAAAGGGATTTAAAAGAACGTAAGTAATAATAATTCATTTTGCTTCAGTCAATAAATATACTTTTTATAGATTATGCAGGTTAAATTTTATTCTATCTATGGATTCTGGAAACCAAATTGATAAATGTCATGCAATCCACTGATCCTATAAGCCATATTTAAGAAAATATATTTGACTCTATAACTTTTAAAATAAATAAAAAAAAAAGGTTTCAATCTTCTGTGACCAAATCAAACCAAATTATGAGAAATATCCTTATTATTATTCTTATTTTCATTATTTTAGGCCAATCAGACTTTGGAAAACACCGAAGGCTGATTGGTGTATCGTCTTTAAAACGGTCAATGGTGATTTGAATGGTTTTCATTATTCAAATCAATTTTTGTAGCAAAAGAGAAACTCTTTTTAATGGAATTTTAAAAATATTTTATTAAAGGACTCATATGACCAAGAGCTTCTTAAAAAGAATTGAAATTCTGTAATTTATCATTGATTTTACATGCAATATAAATATTTAGACAATTTTTCCTAATAGATGCATTGTTCCTAATAATTCAGAAATCAGCTGTAGAACCCTGCTTAGCGTGTACTCGTATATCCTGTATACATTAAACCATGTTTGTCATAAATAAAACTGAATGATTGAATTATTATGCAGATGTTTTAAAAGTCATAGAAACTTTTTTCTTGAATTTATTTTTTAGAAAATATCATGTTTCATAGATTTTATTTCATACAGAAATGTACTGAAAATTAATTCTAGGCTTAGTCTGAAATGAGAATTAATCGCTTAATCTTTGAATTTGAGGTTTTATTATTGTAATGGCAACACATTAATAAAAGTTAATTTTTTTTTCATTCAAGCGTAACGTGATTGTGCAAGTTAGAATTTATAACTGTTTTTAAAATGTATTATTAAAAAGTATACTTAAAATATTCATAAGAAATTATGTAAAATTAAAAATATATATATATAGCACAAAATATTAGATATTATTGAAGAGATTATTACTATTATTATTTTGAATTTTAAGATAATGTAAAAATATTTTTTGTGCTGTAATAATTTTAGAAGTTATGCGAAAAAATTTCAAATGTTATTTTTAAATTAAGATTCTAATAAAATTAAGTTTAAATTAAAAATTAAGTTTAAATTAAAAATTAAATTTAAATTAAGATTCTAATAAAAAAAGCTTCAAAATGTACATTTTTACCCTCTAAAGTATATATGTCCGAAATTTGATATATCTAGGCCAAACGGTTCGGCTTGTAGGGAGCCAACACACACACACACACAGAGAGAGAGAGAGAGAGAGAGAGAGATTCCTCTTTATTTTAAAGATTTAAATGTGTATTTATACAATACAGAAACATACAATATAGAAACATTTTGCTTCAAAAAAAGAGGAAAAATAATCATTGTGTTAATTATCTTTAAAGTCATATATTATTGATTACTTGTTTTAAAGAAATTTTATTAAAATGAAATAATTTATTAAAGATTGGTTTGGTACATAAAAAATTTGTTTGATTTTATATAATTTGGTTTTGAGAATTTGTGTCAATGTCTGACTTCTTTAGAAATATAAAGATAATTTTACATTATTTTTCTTGCAATTTGCTCTTAATTTTCTGATAAATTATTCTGCCCTATAAGAGACAGGTAACAAATATAATAATATATTCTAAAAAATGTATGAATTATGTAGTCATTAAATTAGAGAGTTATTGTGGCTACAGCTATTAAGTGAAATTTATTTATTATACATTATACAGTGAAATCTCTCACAATGCATCTAATTGTAAATATGTGGAATTTAGTGGACATGTTTTAAAAACTATCGTATATATGGATAAAAGTCATATAGTTAAGGAAATGTAGTTGTTAACAATGATAATGTTTCCTTTGGCTTATGCAATTTATGGAAAGAATGAATTAAATATTAAGATATCTAAGATGACTGCTAGAAGCAATTTGTATTGTTCTTACTATCCAAGGAATTCCAAATTAAGGTTTAAATCGGATTCAGTAAAGGGCAGGGATTGTTTATTCATTAGATTTTGAAAGTTATAGACTAATGAATCATTGCGCTCCATATTACTAATCCATCCCTGATGCCATAAAAATCACTTAGAAAGCATATTGACGTTTTCAGTTTAATGTGAAATGCAATTACTATGTACACAAATAGCTTCAATCCAAAGCGAAAACAAGAATTTAATATTAGGCTTCTTGGGTTATTTCTCAGTTTATTTCTAAGGTTGTTTGAGTATTGCGTGCATCTTTGCAACGAAACCTTCACAAGTATCGACGGGAAACAGCAGGAACTTAAATACACTCTCTTCGCTTTCCGTTTAAGATATTCGTGAACTTAAAATGGCACTTCTTACTAAATCGATGGTGCTAAGCGATCTACTGAATGACTTCCCCACTACTCAATAGTTTATAGAGTGAATGGCTCATTTTCACATTTCGTTGCTAGGGTCACTGGGAAAGCTCTCGTTACTTAGAGCATACTTACTTCTTGAGTTCGAGCACCACTTTCCTACCTAAATCTGCACATGTTCAATAATTAAATGTCTGTACACTGTGGATAGATTGAAAATGCTGCTTTTCATCGTGAGTAAGAATTGAAATAGAAAGAAGAAGCGTGAAATATTTGAATGAACTCTTGTATTTTGGACAATATTTTCTATTATACGAGTGAAAATTAACATTTTCATTTTAGTCATGGATAACGTAATGTGATTTAAATTTAGTTTTCTTTATAAACAATTAGAATATTTTTTTAAGGATAAAGTGTAATTTCATGCAAAGTGATTATGGTATAAGATGGTCCTGTACCACGCATTATATTATTGTAAATCCTGATTACAGGTGCGATGTAAAGGAAAAGGGCCTAATCCCGCCTGTGCGTCCTCTAAATTTTTAAATGAATGGTTTCAACATTGGTAGGGTTGAAAACTATTGCCCTGAAAATCTTGTTTTTTCAAGTTTATTTTTCTTTACATAATTTTACCAAGGATTTCTCAGATATAGTCTCTATCATTTTTTACTGTTTGTTCTTTACTTCGTTTCACTAGATATATCGATTTTTGTTATTGACCACAATCTGAACTAAATTCTTCGTCAAGAGTTATCTTCATTAATAATCTTTGCCACTTCGTTCATATCAACTACTGTACTAAATAGACCCTTTTTTGTTTTCAGAATATGATTTCTAGCTTCTTATTGAACATTATATTTTAATTTATCTCGTATAGCCAAGGAAGAAATGTATACTTATGCTTAAATTACTGTGATGAATTTATTGAAACAGTTTACAGTACGTGCATTCTTCTAAATAGACTGTAACAAAAAGTTTTATGGACCTCAAGTTGAAAAGTGTATCCTCCTCTTCCCCCCCCCACACGAGTGTTTTTAAAAATCATTTTTGTTTACTTTCTTCACTGCTTAACTTGGAAAAACTATATGATAATACTGGAGAATACATTTTTTTTTCAATTTTAGGAAGAACTTCTTTTGAAGTTATGGTAAGTTCATAATTTTAATCTCAAAAGTCCCCGACAATTTACTGGTTAACTTCATGAAACTTTTTCCTGTGTTTTTATTATGGTATAGCGTGCATTATTCTAAGTGTACTTTTTGATCGATATCTTTTATTACTTGAACTATTTTTTATAACTCCTTATTTTGCCGTTAAGAACGCTACAACTTGCCTCAATAAATTTGGCATAGTCACTTTACTATAGATAAATGGTACTTTCTGGGTTAAAACTGACTTCTTTTAAATTTAAATGGCTTAAAACGACTTTAACAATACCTGTACACCCTTAATCACCGCCCGCATATA